>CM034352.1:105593149-105777967 GCA_019925275.1 Mytilus edulis | reverse complement strand
CATCACACCAATACTACGTTCCCTCTACTACGTCAGAAATTATTAAAACACATTGGAACTTATGTCAGACCGTTGTCGAGGTACAGTCATTGTTAGGAAATGCAAAGTTTTTATGATCGTCCACGACCAACTTTGAACGTGCTAAAACATTCGTAAAAAAGGCGTAGGAAGATCATAGTAAGGACGTAGTAAGACAATAACAATCAGAACCAAGGAGTAAACAAAGACTCATAAAATCAAGGGACATTTACATCAACAGTTATAAATAATAGATGAAAAAACAACACGAACTCCACTAAAACCGGGAGTGAAATCAGGTGCTCCGGCAGGGTTAGCATTTCCTGCACCGTATACGGCACCCGTCGTGTTATTTCTTTGTTCAGTTCGGTAATGATGGAAGGTTATTATGACTGAGGAAGAATATCAGATATGATTTCTGACACACTTTTGTCATAATGGCCAATCAACTTCTTTCAACAAAATCAACGTACTTTGAGCTAGCTCTAGAGTAACAGAAATGGAAAGTTGACTATAGGAAAATTAAAATCATCGCGTTTGTCATAAATTTTGGTATTCAACCTTCCATTAGTAGTCTTTTCGAGAAAAAGGTCTAAATATGAAGCAGATTTATCTGTGTCGGTAGTATCTTTAATTTCAAGTTCACTTGGATATATTAAATGTAAGTGATCACTGAATCTATTATTATTAAGAGACAGTACATCATCAATTTACCGAAAGGTGAACATTAAATGACTGGACTTATTTGTTTTCTCCTTTCTGTCCAGGCCTTGGATAAATTCTGCTTCATAAGAATACAAAAACAAATCTGCAAGCAGAGGAGCGCAAATGGTACCCATTGGGATTCCAATAGTCTGTTGGAAGACCAAACCTCCAAATTCAACAAATATGTTGTCAATTAAAAAGTCCAGCATGGCAGTGATATCTTCTTCGGTGTATTATTTCCTTGACCCTGTATGATTTTTCACAAAGTAAGCTGAATTCATGCCCAAACTAGATATTTAAAACGTCTAGTGCCCGTTTTGTTAAAGAAACATAAGCTGACGAGTTCTGTCAGTCGAGCTTTAAGTTTAGTATGTGGAATAGTGGTATGAAGAGTTGAAAAATCAAAGGTTTTAATGTTGGTACAATGTATTAATGATTGAGATTGTAAATTCACCGATAACTCTTTTGAATTTTTCAGTATCCACATCTGATTAACACCACTTCTTGAATTTAACGTTTCGGAATTTTTCTAAAGTCCTTCTTTGACTGCAGTGAGTATGGCAGTAAGAACTTTAGAAAGGGGTTGAGTGGAGATTGAATGATCGCAGAACCTATGTAATGGAAACGCGGTGTACTCGCGGTAGACAACGGAACATATTTCGTTGCGACCTTGCTACGACTTTACTGCGATTATACCGATTTCACTATGTCATTAACACGCTTCTTCTACGATTTTACTAAGAAAGGGAAGACAAGAATACGCTGCTACTACTGGCTTGTCCTCAGCACGACTTCACTACGATTCTTCTACGTCCTAGTCACTATAACTATACGATCTTAACCTGTTAATGTACCTCTTCTATTAGCACCGTGATGTCTTAGTGTTTTTTTTAACCTTAAATCGCATGTTTTCTCAATGAAACCGTACAATGGGAGAGTTAAGAAATTTAATAGGACGAAGAGCGTAGTGACAACGTAGTCGTGTTTCGGTCAGAGTAACCTCGTATTGAGATCGTAACGCGATCGGGAAGGTCTTAATAGAAGTGTCCAGAGATAGCGTAAGTCGTGGGAGGACTTATTTGACGTAAAAGGAGCCTTATAGTACAGACAACCTTCAAGCCTTGATGATGGCTAATCACAACGTGGAGCACCCCGTTTACAAAAAGCGCAATTCCCCCTTTTTATAGATTTCTATATATATAGTTTTCTATCTAAGACAGTTTTCGAAAATAATTACAAGAACAACATATTTCCATTAAATGGTGTCCTTTTTCTACCAAAATAGCAAAATTCGAGTACAGTACGCTGTATGAGTTTTGCGTAAAACTGTTTAAAAATATTTGCAGGGCAAATAAATTCTCAGAGAACCAACTTCAATTTATATCTCTACTAGTTCACCATTCTGATTTATCAATATACATTTTAACTAGATATAAGAAGTTCAGGAGCAAATACAAAATGAATCGATTGATATGCAGTAAAAAACAACACTTTTTAAGTTAGGTTATTAAACAAATTCAAAAATATATCGAGAAAACATCTTATACTCGAACATACATAGATAAGACCTTATTTTGAAATAAAAAAATGTTTTGACGGATAACGTACTGTTTTAAAATATTGATTTTTAAATATATACCCTGTACAGAAACACCTTTTGAATCGTTATTTTCACGAGAGATTTTTTTCTAAGTTCACTTGACAAAATCAGATCGGTATATTTAGAAACTAAGACGTAAAACTGCAATTTGGTGACTTTAAAGAATGTACATGCTTTTTTAAAAACTTAATTTATTTTCATATATTTTCTTTTAATACTGTTGAATTAATACCCTCTTTAAATTATTCAATTGTTTAACTTTAAATCAGTTTCGTCGCCGGCATTTTTATACTTTCTATTCTGTCGACTTATTTATTAGATAGGATTTTCCTTTGTCCTCGCCTTAACGGGTTGGCAACTGTTAATGTAACTCAAAAACTCAGAGAGAAAATACACTTAAACGAAAACTAAGCACTCTCTAAGACTAAAAAAATATTAAGATACTGATGAAACAAAGAAAAAAAGAAACAACAGAAAATTGTATTCTTTAACATTTTAGTACAAATCGTATTATAGAATAAAGTACTAGACCATTTATGGTACTTGGATAAACAGTTATGTGTCGTAGTGACAGCGACTACATCTGAATATCTGAATACGAAAATTCTTTATAAAAGGAAAATATGTTTACGCCAGAAACCTGTTTATAATTGAGATACCAGTCTGAGATAAATAAAAAAACAAACTCTCGGGGTTATGTCAAATTGACACAGAAACTTCCTTATTTTCTATTTTCAAACCGATAATTATTGGCTTTTTTCTTCCTTTTTTACTTTTATCTCTTAATGTTGTTATTTCGAATACAAATCGACAGCGTACAATCAAAACATGTATTCTTAAGGTCAATAGATCATGACAATAGAAGAGTAGCAAAAAGTAAAATCACAAAAATATTGAACACCGAGGAAATTTCTAAACGGAAAGTCCCTAATCAATTGGTAAAATTAAAAGATAAACACATCAAATAAACAACTTTCATATTCCTGACCTGACACAGGCATTTTTTTACGTAGAAAATGGTGGATACGACCTGGTTTTATTGCACTAGCAATTAGCAAGTTTTACACCTCAGGTGTTTCTGATAAAGGTTGAAAGTTGTCTTATGTTTTATAGAACAATGTTTTCGATATATCCTAAGTAAGTTTGAAAATAATAAATGTTATACGTTGTTGTAATTCTTATATATAGACAATAATAGTGCATTGACTTGACATATCAACGATATAAGGATGAGGCTTAGAAACGCGGAAATGTGAGGCTGTGCCGAGCATTTTCCCCGTTTCGGGCCGAATCCTTATATCTTTGATATGTCAAGTCAATGCACTATTATTGTCTTTATACTGCAATCTAAAACAACATTTTCAATTGTTGTTTATTGTGTTAATGTTATTTATTTGATTTAAATATTGGGGAAAATCCCCCTTTAAAAAGGCCTCATATCACACAGACGGAGAAATATAAAACACGATGAAATGTACATCATTACCGCAATCAATGATGAACGATTTCGTTGCAGACTAAAATATCAACAATAAGCATAAAACATAATGATTTATAGGTTGCAAACAAAAAATTATTAATAAGTGAAATATGTTTTCCCAAAAATTGCAAAAGAAACAAGTTTGAGTCGTTAAACGCATCGTTGTTTACATTGGAAACAAGAACAGGTTGAAGAGGTCGTATGAATAAATAAATATAATTTCGACAATGTCTATTTAAATATTCATGAGGAAAAGTGATATCAGGTCAGTGACTGTATATGGCATAGAAATATACAGTCAACGCATTTTGACTGCTCAAATAGAACGAGTGCAGTATAAACTATTATATAACATTCATTGAATTTTATTTTGTATTAATATTGTGACTGATGTAAACAAGAAATAAGTTCCGACGCAGACTCGAGATCTTTCACATAATTTTGTCTTATGAATGTTTAATTCATATTTTTAACGTAACAAATACGTTGATATTTATTTTATATTTTATTTTCTTAAGCACTTTTTAGAGCTTTTATTTTTAAAAATATTTTTAAATTATATGAATTAGTTTTTGTAATCGTCAAATGATAACGCTCGTCGATTTACACACATTATCCTTAAAAATATGAGATTTGCTCAGTCTGAAACTAGAAAACAGGATTGATGAAATTTTTCTTCTTCTGTTAATTGAGAAATGAAAAATAGAAACTATATTTTTCGGCATTTATTTAAATGGAACATAAAAATAAATTAAGAGAAAGAACTTGTATTTCAAGTAATTAACCTGTGGACAGATAAAAGAATTTCTACGAATAAAATAATATATCTACCATTTTGTTAAGCATATTTAAGAACTAAATTTGTCTCTCCTTCAAGGTGCAATTCTTATCGAGATAAATATTTCAAAACTCAGACATCCTTTTCAATTTGAGGAATTCATTTCAGAAATATGACAGTTGTTACTCATTCGTTTGATTTGTTTGAGCTTTTGATTTTACCATTTGATTTCGGACTTTCTTTTTGAATTTTCCAAGGAGTTCAGTATTTTTGTGATTTTACTTTTTTTCAGCACCTACATGGAATAACGATCATGTTAAAATTGATTATGTCAGACTTTTTCAAATGACCTGTTAGATAAACATGGAAATATATTAACATTCACAATTTCGAAATAATGTATAATTTCAAACCCATGTATCTATAGTTTTATGGGCTTATACTAACACAAAAAAAGTGGACACACGTAATTGAAAATCAACACTGAAACAGTGAAAAAGATCAAGCTATTATGCCTTTAGATATAAATATTTTCTGCAATTAAGAAAAGAGCTTATACCGTTTTGGACCGAGATATTTTACCTATAGATTTTGCAGCAGACAGAAATGGGAAGGTATTCTAAATAACAGTTATAAAAAAATGGGGGGAGGGGGAGTAAAATCACAAAAATACTAAACTCCGAGGAAAATTCAAAACGGAAAGCCCCTTATCAAATGGCAAAATCAAATGATAAAACACATCAAACGAATGGATAACAACCGTCATAATCCTGGCTTGGTACAGGAATTTTCAAATGTAGAAAATGGTGGATTGAACCTAGTTTTATAGCGTTTAACCTCTCACTTGTATGACAGTCGCATCAACTTTCATTTTATTTACAACGATGTTAGAACAAAACAGAAATGATAGGTAAAATAGTCAAAATATAATCAAAATATAGTCAAAATACACCTCTGTGTTACCAAAGATTAAAAAAAATCTCACTAAGTTATGTTGGTTTCAATATAGAACTATTCATCAGATTTTTGTTTAAATCGCTGTAATTTAGTGGTTGTCGTTTGTTACATATTTCTTTTTCGTTTATGTTTTATACATAAATGAGGCTGAAAGTGTTCTCGTTTGAATTGTTTTACATAATCAATTCAGTGCCTTTCATAGCTGACTATGCGATATGGGCATTGCTCATAGTTGAATTCCGTACGGTGACCTATAGTTGTGAATTTCTGTGTCATTTTGGTCTCTTGTGGAGAGTAGTTTCATTTGCAATCACACCACATCTTTTTTTTTTATATCTACTCTTTAAAATGAATCTTTGTGTACATTTTGATTTCTTTTTGGTGAATCATAGATGTTCGATAAAGTTCATATCGAAATTCTACATTTTGATATTGTCATCTCATGAAAATTGTAAATTGAATTTCTATCAAAAATAAAGTTATTATATATGCAAAATACTTCATTTACAGATCTAAGATGCAAGATATAAAACCTTATATAAAAAGAATTCAGAGTTACATAAAAGAAAACTTGATTTCAGAAAAAAAACTTACCTCATCAAAACATTTGTATATATATATGTTCTTGTACTATTATAACTACTATTTTTATATTATTGGTTATGTTATCATTATCCATAGATTTCATATTGTACCATAGTATGCTTAGTATGCTTATTTATGTCACTTGCTTAATTATTGTGCCATAAGATAAATATATGTTGATATTAGTAAATTCACAAAGGAAAAATAATTTATAAAAAAAACCCCCAAAAAACCCAAAAACTATTACTGAAAAAGTGATACATGTAATTAGCCCGACGCAAATTCAAAACAATTACAAAAATGCAAAACAAATTGAAAGATCATATTATGTACAATTATTTCAAAACCAAAAGGAAAAAAAACACAAAAAATCAGCCGTTAAAGTCAATGTATAAAACCAATAAAGTCTTCTATAATTAACAAATAGAAAGATAGATTTTTTTTTATTTAAGGACGACAATAACCATCAAAATCAGTCTCTTCAAGAATTATACAATACAATAATTATACTATAGTATGACTACTCAATTTTTTTTATTGGAAATTATTCCCAACTTTCGAAGTTTATCAGAAGTGTAGTTTTACCAATTGTTCAGTGGATTAGAAGGAAATGATCGGGAAATTTAAACTATTTAGGAACAGAAGCGAGTTGAAATGATCGAATCAGACAAAAAAGAAGTGTGATATTGCCGTTAAGGAACCACAACGATGGTTGGAAGATATGATGAAATGTCTTCAAAAAAGTAAAAAAACATAAACACCGAACACAGCGGAAATTTCAGACGAAAAGTCCGTAATCAAGAGGAAAATTCAAAAGCTTAAACACAACAAACGAATGGGTAACAACTGTCGTATTCCTTACTTGTTACAGGCATTTTCTTATGTAGAAAACGGTGAATTAAACCTGGTTTTATGGATAGCTACGTAAACCGCTCACCTATATGACAGTAGAATTAAATGCCATTATATTGACAACGATAAGGGAAAAAATGTCAAAATTAAGGGCACAGCAGTAAACATTCTGTTAAAATCTTAATAACTATAAATACAATCAAATATGTAACAAAGAAACACAAAACAAAATTCTGTCTTGACGAAATTAACCGTTTTTAGTTAAATTTCAATATCATTATTTTCATATAAACAATTCTAAAAATGTCCTGTACCAAGTTAGGAATATGGCCATTGTTATATTATACTTCGTTTCTGTGTGTGTTACAATTTAACGTTGCGTCGTTTGTTTTCTCTTATTTTTGAGTGTAAATTGACATTGCGATAAAACGTGTCACGGTACTTGTCTATCCCTAATTCATGTATTTGATTTTGATGTTATATTTGTTATTCTCGTGGGATTTTGTCTGATGCTTGGTCCGTTACTGTGTGTGTTACATTGTAATGTTGTGTCGTTGTTCTCCTCTTATATTTATGCGTTTCCCTCAGTTTTAGTTTGTTATCCCGATTTTGTTTTTTGTCCATGGATTTATGAGTTTGAACAGCGGTATACTACTGTTGCCTTTATTTAGCAACTGAACAGACGAATGGTAGAAACGTAACACGTATCGACTAAGCTCACAAAACCAACAAGACGTACAAATTTTCTTCATTCTTCATGAACGATGCCAGAGATATTGAATTGCAGGTCGGTCAAGTTTCGTTTCATTAATTATCAATTTATCACATCTGAAAAAAGTTTTAGTTACCTTCAACTTGTTCATTAACTTTGTTCAGTATTCGAAGACTGCTATCAAGCTTTGCTGTGATGGTATCCTTCAATTTGTCAATTTTAGATTCCAGTTTACCGTACCCTTTGAAGGCATCTGAATTGACCTTTCCATCAGATATTGTTATTTGACATGCGGATATAAGACAAACGCAGAACGCTATGATAAACATTACTTTTTGCATTTTTATCGTGCACATTTTTGGTATTAGAGTAGTAGTTTCAGAGCTTTTAGTTCTAATTCTCGGTTTTTATTAACCTGGATATGTATGGAGACAGCTGTTAAAAACAATTTTGCAATGTAATGTTATACGATGGATCATTTACATGGTTATCACGCAAACTCAATTTTATGCAACTCGGGTAAACTTTATAGTCTGAAAAAAAACCAGTATTTTTTTTTATATTTTTAAAAAGTAAAATCACAAAAATACTGAACTCAAAAAGGAAAGTTCTTAATCAAATTGCAAACACAAAAGATCAAACATTTCAGACGAATGGATAATAACTGTCATCTTAGACATGTCCACCATAAGCCGATACCGCAACCGAAACCGAAACCGAAAATAAAAAAATAGTAGTGAGATTAAGTGTACATGTTTATAATGTTAATTAGCTCAATCCTTTTACTCTATTATATTGCTTGAAATGTGAGTGACTTAGATGGAGTTTTCCTTCAATTCATCAGTTCACATGAATCTATCAAAAAAGCAAAATAAAATTCAACCATTATTTAATACACTAATGCAAGTAATATACAATTTAAGATGATGGTACAATTTGTTTATGATGTACACGAACCATGAAGCAAGTTTCGTCGCAGGAAAAGAGCTGCACATAGTTCTACATTAGGTACAGTATCGTTCCGACTATTTCTTTAAAGAGAACAAACTATTTCAAAATTTTCATTCGTCTTATGTAATGTTCTACATAAACTCTACGAATCTTTTCATTGACAAATTTGCGTTGATTTTGATTATTGAATTTTTACCGTGTAGCCACCTTACAGTATATTGTGTAGTAATAGGATGTTCAGATGATTATATGGTATCGCCAAGTAAGTATCAATCACGAAGAAATGATAATAGTTCATGTGAACCGATCGCATCCATCATTCTGTAAGTCATCGTTTCATTGTTAAGACATGGGATTTGATGTATCTTATATTCTTTCCTGTGTCTATTATGATTTGCATACGAATGTAGTGTATATAATGATGTTTGAAAAAAATACATATTGTTTTTTTTTTGTCTCGATCAACATTTTTTTGAAAATCGAATATTATTAGTTACATAGTGTGCTAGTGACCTAATACGGTATATATGGGGTCAGTAAATTCCATATGGGGTGAGAGCGAAGCTCGAATCCCCTTTTGGAATTTACTGACCCCATATATACCGTATTACGTCACTAGCACACTATGTAACGAATTTATCTTACCGACTATCTTAACGGGTGAAATTAATACTAGTGATTCTCAAAATGAGCAAGTCTTCAATACTGTGCACGTGAGCACTAAGAAAATACTTCCATTGATCCTACAAAAACAGATGCCAAGAATAACGACTTGTAAGGTTTAAATGAATTTAATTCAATCTTAATCATCAATTTCTTCGTCTGTTGGAACTTTTAAGATTTTTTCTCAGTACCGTTTTGTTTTTTATAAAGGGACATAACACCATTACTAACCGTGTATGAAATAAGCCCCGTCCCCTTCTTACCTAATAAGGAATATAAAGGGACGTTACTCCACTACTAACGTGTATGAGATAAGTCCCGCCTCCTTACTAACCTAATATCAAATATACACGGTTTGCACGCGGACGCTTTTAACCAATCATATTCCTGGAAATGTATAGGAGGTAAGATAATATATAAAACAAATATAAGCATAACTGCACAATACAATTATTTTTAGATATTTTCGATATAGCTTTAAATACTTTTAATGGAATATATTCGACACTAAAAAAGAATTGCAACCTAGCACTTCAAAAGGGACAATCAAACGTGTTTCCATACAAAGAAAAGCACATAGAGAGAGAAATCTTTTTTGTTAAACTAAAGAAATAATAAAATAATTATAAAAAAAAAGTATAACAAACTGGTTCTTTTTACGAAAGCGGGCAAGTTTTTTGGATCCTTATCTTTTGATACAGATTAACAGTAGTCACACAATTATATTGAAATAAAAATGTTTGCCCTTATAAGTCTACTTGCCGACTTGTTTCGTTATTATTATGAGGCTGACTTCATGCAGGAACTTCTTAGGAAGAAAGATAAGAAGTTAGCACTATCCTTTAACTCTACTTTTCGCTATATAGATGATGTTCTTTCACTAAATAATTCAAAATTTGGTGACTATGTGGAACGCATCTATCCAATCGAGCTAGAGATAAAGGATACTACAGATACAGTTAAGTCAGCCTCATATCTTGACTTACATCTCGAAATTAACAATGAGGGTCGGTTGAAAACAAAACTTTACGACAAAAGAGATGATTTCCAATTGTGAACTTTCCATTTCTAAGTAGCAACATTCCGGCAGCACCTGCATACGGGGTATATATCTCCCAATTGATACGATATTCCCGTGCTTGCATTTCCTATCATGATTTTCTTTATAGAGGGTTGCTGCTCACAAGGAAGCTATTAAACCAAGAGTTCCAAATGGTGAAGTTGAAATCATTCCTTCGTAAATTTTACGGACGCCATCACGAGTTGGTTGACCGTTATGGAATAACCGTTTCACAAATGATATCGGATATGTTCCTTACGTCGTAACTACAATCCCCTTCCCTTTCTTGAATCTGACCTACCGAATAAGACTATTTACCGGATTTGTTATCACATAAGCAACACGACGGGTGCCGCATGTGGAGCAGGATCTGCTTACCCTTCCGGAGCACCTGAGATCACCCCTAGCCTCATATCTTGACTTACATATCGAAATTAACAATGAGGGTCGGTTGAAAACAAAACTTTACGACAAAAGAGATGATTTCCAATTGTGAACTTTCCATTTCTAAGTAGCAACATTCCGGCAGCACCTGCATACGGGGTATATATCTCCCAATTGATACGATATTCCCGTGCTTGCATTTCCTATCATGATTTTCTTTATAGAGGGTTGCTGCTCACAAGGAAGCTATTAAACCAAGAGTTCCAAATGGTGAAGTTGAAATCATTCCTTCGTAAATTTTACGGACGCCATCACGAGTTGGTTGACCGTTATGGAATAACCGTTTCACAAATGATATCGGATATGTTCCTTACGTCGTAACTACAATCCCCTTCCCTTTCTTGAATCTGACCTACCGAATTAGACTATTTACCGGATTTTTTATCACATAAGCAACACGACGGGTGCCGCATGTGGAGCAGGATCTGCTTACCCTTCCGGAGCACCTGAGATCACCCCTAGCCTCATATCTTGACTTCATCGAAATATCGAAATTAACAATGAGGGTCGGTTGAAAACAAAACTTTACGACAAAAGAGATGATTTCCAATTGTGAACTTTCCATTTCTAAGTAGCAACATTCCGGCAGCACCTGCATACGGGGTATATATCTCCCAATTGATACGATATTCCCGTGCTTGCATTTCCTATCATGATTTTCTTTATAGAGGGTTGCTGCTCACAAGGAAGCTATTAAACCAAGAGTTCCAAATGGTGAAGTTGAAATCATTCCTTCGTAAATTTTACGGACGCCATCACGAGTTGGTTGACCGTTATGGAATAACCGTTTCACAAATGATATCGGATATGTTCCTTACGTCGTAACTACAATCCCCTTCCCTTTCTTGAATCTGACCTACCGAATTAGACTATTTACCGGATTTGTTATCACATAAGCAACACGACGGGTGCCGCATGTGGAGCAGGATCTGCTTACCCTTCCGGAGCACCTGAGATCACCCCTAGCCTCATATCTTGACTTACATATCGAAATTAACAATGAGGGTCGGTTGAAAACAAAACTTTACGACAAAAGAGATGATTTCCAATTGTGAACTTTCCATTTCTAAGTAGCAACATTCCGGCAGCACCTGCATACGGGGTATATATCTCCCAATTGATACGATATTCCCGTGCTTGCATTTCCTATCATGATTTTCTTTATAGAGGGTTGCTGCTCACAAGGAAGCTATTAAACCAAGAGTTCCAAATGGTGAAGTTGAAATCATTCCTTCGTAAATTTTACGGACGCCATCACGAGTTGGTTGACCGTTATGGAATAACCGTTTCACAAATGATATCGGATATGTTCCTTACGTCGTAACTACAATCCCCTTCCCTTTCTTGAATCTGACCTACCGAATTAGACTATTTACCGGATTTGTTATCACATAAGCAACACGACGGGTGCCGCATGTGGAGCAGGATCTGCTTACCCTTCCGGAGCACCTGAGATCACCCCTAGTTTTTTGGTGGGGTTCGTGTTGTTTATTCTTTAGTTTTCTATGTTGTGTCGTGTGTGCTGTTGTTTGTTTGTCTTTTTTTTAAATTTTTAGCCATGGCGTTGTCAGTTTGTTTTAGATTTATGAGTTTGACTGTCCCTTTGGTATCTTTCGTCCCTCTTTTAATGTTTTGTTTCATTTGTTAGTTGAAGGTTCTCTTTATATATATGCTTGGAACGACGGAGCATACATTGTAAAACTATTTACAGTTCTTTCGACGAAAGTTGCTTCATGATTAATGTACATCATAAATAAATGTGTATCCACATCGTAATTGTTTATTACTTGCGTTAGTGTACTTAATACTCGTTTTTTTTTTAAAAGAATCTATGATTAAATCGGATGCATAAATATGTGACAATGACGAAAACTAAACCATATAATTTTGAAATATTTTCTGAGATTAGAGCTCTAAAAAATGCTTACCAAAATAAGATATAAAACAAATATCACCGTACGGGTTTGCTTGCTATGTTAATAAAACAAATAATTAGCAATTCAATAGACTAAATTATGTAAATGATCTCCTTATAAAGGAAGTTGTATTTCGAGTATGTTCATAAGGACTTGCTTTTTGCTTGTTTATGTAAATTATTATAAGCCAATACACGGGAAAAACACCATTTACAAAACCGATTAAAATTCAATGGATCTTTCAATAGTATATACAGATTCCAACATCTTATTTCATTCACAATTTCCAAATATATCAGGGATATGATGTCGTATTCTTTTTTAACAATAATACACCTTTCAATCTTTATCAAGTCAAAAATACATGAGATGTAAAATTAACTAAATTGCGACTCTCCTATTGTTATTGCTTATAAACCTATAGAAAATACTATTTGACTGTACACTGTCGATTTATTTATGGAATAAATACATCAAAAGAGAAGAAACAACAAACAAGTTTATTGATGCAATTATCGGGTTGGAAAATAAATACAAGAAAGCTAACTTTCCCAAATTGTGTTTATTTTGAATAACCACTGAGTTTTCGTTTAATTTATGACAATTGTATACTAGTGTCTCATCTTATCAATGATAATCTATATTTCTTTTTGTCAAGAATTTTTGAATTTATATATTCAGATTTGAACGCTGGTATTTCTGTTTTTCTAAATACCAAAAGTAGTCTAGTGCTATGATTATAAAACGATTTGTAAATAAAAACAAATGTCATTTATATAATTTTTCAGTTTTTTTTGTGTTGTTAATTTTCGGTTTGCGTTGTTTTCCTTTGTTTTTGTTGCATACGTGTTTAAATAGATTTTCTCTTAGAGAGTGTATTTTTCACCTGCCCAATTCAAGAGCCTCTGGCCTGTGTTAGTCTTGTATTTTAGTTTATTTATATGTTAAGGTTCTCAATGCTCTTCAACTTTGTCCTTGTTTGTCTATATAACCATCTTGATCTAAACGTCACTGATGAGTTTTATGTAGACGAAACGCGCGTCTGGCGTATTAGATTATAAGCCTGATACCTTTGATAATTATTTACACTACTGGTTCGATGCCACTGCTGGTGGACATTTCGTCCCCGATTGTATCACCAGTCCAGTAGTCAGCACTTCGGTGAAGATGAATATTATTTAGATGGTCAATTGATATAAATTTTCTGTTTACAAAAGTATGATTTGTTCGTTATACTAATGATTTTCTTATCCCAGGCAAATATTACCTTAGCCGTATTTGGCAGACCTTTTTGTAATTTTAGGTCCTAAATTCTTTATAACTTTGTACATGTTGTACCTGTTTGGCTTTATCACTACTAGGGTTTTGATCTGAGTGCCACGATTACCTTAGCTGTATTTGGCAAAACTTTTAGGAATGTTGGTCCTCAATGCTCTTCAACTTCGTACTTTATTTGGCCTTTTTAACTTTTTTGGATTCGAGCGTCACTGATGAGTCTTTTGTAGAAGAAACGCGCGTCTGGCGTATATACTAAATTCAGTCCTGGTATCTATGATGAGTTTATTTATAAGTCTTATGTCGACGAACGCGCGTTTTAAATTATAAGCCTGGTACCTATGATAACTACACATACTTTTATTGATTATCTATTTATCTTCACCAAACTGAGTGTGCTTCATTATAAAAATATTTGACCAACTTGGTGATTATGCGGATTTGGTTTGTTGAATGTCTTGACCTGATTTTAAAAAGATTGGTATTTTACCTTTAACAATAATGTTACGAAGTTTTAATGTTATGTTGATAGGACAACATGTTATAATACGTGAGCGTATCGATAATGAACAATAGAAATACACAAATACGATTGATTTTTATAAACCGGGAAGGAAGATAACAAGATATGGAATATATTAAAAAGTACATAGATCCTGATTACCCATCGTTCTATAGTGATATTTGAGAATCTGTGGGTTGTGAATCAGTTACAAATTTCTATTCGGGAGGACGTGATAATTCAATCTACGTTAATGATTTGAGAACTGGAACTACCTTAGAATTGAATGATTTATCGATTGATTCTGTACAAACTGTTCATACAAGACACCGGAAACAGTCTGGATATTCCATGAAACCGTCACAGGCTTTTAAGTTTTACTCAAATACTTCTACAAGACAGCATGCAGATGGTGACAACATCCCTGTATCAAACTTCAAAATTTTAATTCGGCATAAGCAATCCACAATCAAAGTAAAAAACAAGGTTAGAGGTATTCAGGCGGAATGCGTTAACACAGACAATATCAGCTCTATACCTGCACTGTTTTACTATACCAATAAAGAATTCTTCTATCCAGATGTATTTTTAGACATAATAGGAATTTCTAGAGGTAGGTTTTCTTTTTGGAATTATGGATCCTTAATGCTCTTCAACTTTGTTCTTTTTTTGGCTTTATAGCTATTTTGATCTGACAGTCACGGATAAGTCTTATGTAGACGAAACGCGCGTCTGGCGTAACAAATTGTAATCCTGATGCCTTCGATAACTATTGACACAACTGGGTCAATGCCACTGCTGGTGGACATTAAGTCCCCGAGGGTATCACCAGCCCAGTAGTCAGCACTTCAGTGTTGAATTGAATATCAATTATATGGTGACTTTTGTAAAATTCGTGTAACAAACTTTTGAGTTTTAAAAAAACTGAGGATTTTCTTATCCCAAGAATAGATTACCTTAGCCGTATTTGACACAACTTTTTGGAATTTTAGATCCTTAATGCTCTTCAACTTTGTTCTTGTTTCGCTTTACTATTTTGATCTGACCGTCACTGATGAGTCTTATGTAGACGAAACGCGTGTCTAGTGTAATAAATTATAATCATGATACCTTTGGTAACTATTCTAAAATATATTAAGGAAATCCATAAAACATCATTTCATATAGCATCATGCTATCTTCTGGTTGAATGACATCTTAGATAATAAAATTTAATGAATATGGTTACAGTCGTTAAGGTGGCACGGTAGTATTTCCTGGCCCATAGGGATAATGATAGCCTTTTTAGAATTTTCACCACTTTCTAACACTGCAAAACAATCTACATTCACACTTAACTGAATTACTTTCATTTTACTATTCAGAAATGAATTTGAATATGTATCATGACCGTTTACTTTTTTTGCTATTTTTAGAAACCTAAGGCCACTAGTAATTTTAGGTCTTTTATGGTGCAGTGAATACAAAATTTAAAACAATTCTCAAAAATTCATTTTCATCTGTATGTAAAATTATTTCATATTTTTCTACACCTGATTCATCCCTCAGTTTGGGAAAGTTTGTTCAGTTGATACTGTATTGTTTGTCCAATCACACTGTTTAGATACATTTACCTAAGTAGGGTACACAAAAGAGCAACCTAAATTCTGGAATGCAAATACTACCGTGCCACCTTAACCAAGACATTACAAACTTGAAACCAGTCATGACACCTATGATGCATAGACTTCTTACTTTGGAACATATTACAATAAAGAATACTAGTCTGCACTCATTTCTTATAAAAAAAAATGAAACATTGCATCCCTACCCCATCTGGCAGATTTTCACTTTTTTCATCTTACCATTTTTACTTAAGAAGTGAACAAAACCCAAATATATGATGTTTCAAATCAACACAGAAGTCAAACATGGTGATTTAGGAGGAATTATTAGATTGCCAACTCTGTTTATGGTTAATCTGAGTAAAAGAAACAGTTTAATCACCAAATCATGAAAACTGATATTAAAGTCCATGCCACATTTTACATCATGCCTTACATTACTTTAAACATTTTCAGATTATGAGGGCAATACAACAAGAGTCTTTAGATTGCAGTTAACTATTATTCCGTAACCTGTTTGACAATACATGTACTAGAATACATCTCTAAGTTGACTGTTTGTCTATTTCTCATGTGTGCATTAAGTTAAATTATGTCCCCTTACATAATCAATTTGCATTTATTGTGCTTTTCACTGTCAGATAATCTTAACAACTAATGGTATTTGCATGGAAAATGAATAAACCATTTAATCTCGCTGATATAGCATCATAAATACATTCTTTGTCAAAAATAATGTCTATTCAATGTACAGAAACCCCTATTTCTATCTCTATTTCATACCAATATGAGAGGTAAATGAATAAGTAAGGACCCCTTAACCACTTACTGGTTCCCCAAAAGCTCCTACTGGTGTCATGTAACATCAGAACTACTAATTAAACCTTAAGAAAGCTAGTATAGCTGTACTTATGTTGAAAAAAATAAGAAATTATGCAATTTATTTATTTCGGTGAAAATAATACGATGAACATGCAACCGTAGAATGTCGCGTCTCAAATTTCAGTGGTTGCACATGTGTCAGACACTGCGAAAAGTTAAAGCGAGCATTTATAATTAAAAATGTATTGCAAGTTACATAAAAATAATGAAGTTCTACTTCTATGAACATCTTTACATTATTACCTACAGATCAGGCAAAATTTGCTGAATCAGCAATTTTTACTCTCAGGGGTGGAATTTAAGGCTTGTTTTATCATAGTTGCACTTAATCAACTTTTTATTGATAAACTTACAAATTGCATAGGTAAAAAAAGTTCCTTCATTGATTTAGTGTAAAAATATATATCCCCCTTAAGGTGGCACGGTAGTATTTCCTGGCCCATAGGGATAATGATAGCCTTTTTAGAATTTTCACCACTTTCATACACTGCAAAAAAATCTACATTCACACTTAACTGAAGTACTTTCATTTTACTATTCAGAAATGAATTTGAATATGTATCATGACCGTTTACTTTTTTTGCTATTTTTAGAAACATAAGGCCACTAGTGATTTAAGGTCTTTTATGGTGCAGTGAATACAAAATTTAAAAAAATTCTCAAAAATTCATTTTCATCTGTATGTAAAATTATTTCATATTTTTCTACACCTGATTCATCCCTCAGTTTGGGAAAGTTTGTTCAGTTGATACTGTATTGTTTGTCCAATCACACTGTTTAGATACATTTACCTAAGTAGGGTACACAAAAGAGCAATCTTAATTCTGGAATGCAAATACTACCGTGCCACCTTAACCAAGACATTACAAACTTGAAACCAGTCATGACACCTATGATGCATAGACTTCTTACTTTGGAACATATTACAACAAAGAATACTAGTCTGCACTCATTTCTTATAAAAAAAAAAATGAAACATTGCATCCCTACCCCATCTGGCAGATTTTCACTTTTTTTCATCTTACCATTTTTACTTAAGAAGTGAACAAAACCCAAATATATGATGTTTCAAATCAACACATAAGTCAAACATGGTGATTTAGGAGGAATTATTGGATTGCCAACTCTGTTTATGGTTAATCTGAGTAAAAGAAACAGTTTAATCACCAAATCATGAAAACTGATATTAAAGTCCATGCCACATTTTACATCATGCCTTACATTACTTTAAACATTTTCAGATTATGAGGGCAATACAACAAGAGTCTTTAGATTGCAGTTAACTATTATTCCGTAACCTGTTTGACAATACATGTACTAGAATACATCTCTAAGTTGACTGTTTGTCTATTTCTCATGTGTGCATTAAGTTAAATTATGTCCCCTTACATAATCAATTTGCATTTATTGTGCTTTTCACTGTCAGATAATCTTTACAACTAATGGTATTTGCATGGAAAATGAATAAACCATTTAATCTCGCTGATATAGCATCATAAATACATTCTTTGTCAAAAATAATGTCTATTCAATGTACAGAAACCCCTATTTCTATCTCTATTTCATACCAATATGAGAGGTAAATGAATAAGTAAGGACCCCTTAACCACTTACTGGTTCCCCAAAAGCTCCTACTGGTGTCATGTAACATCAGAACTACTAATTAAACCTTAAGAAAGCTAGTATAGCTGTACTTATGTTGAAAAAAATAAGAAATTATGCAATTTATTTATTTCGGTGAAAATAATACGATGAACATGCAACCGTAGAATGTCGCGTTTCAAATTTCAGTGGTTGCACATGTGTCAGACACTGCGAAAAGTTAAAGCGAGCATTTATAATTAAAAATGTATTGCAAGTTACATAAAAATAATGAAGTTCTACTTCTATGAACATCTTTACATTATTACCTACAGATCAGGCAAAATTTGCTGAATCAGCAATTTTTACTCTCAGGGGTGGAATTTAAGGCTTGTTTTATCATAGTTGCACTTAATCAACTTTTTATTGATAAACTTACAAATTGCATAGGTAAAAAAAGTTCCTTCATTGATTTAGTGTAAAAATATATATCCCCCTTAAGGTGGCACGGTAGTATTTCCTGGCCCATAGGGATAATGATAGCCTTTTTAGAATTTTCACCACTTTCTAACACTGCAAAAAAATCTACATTCACACTTAACTGAAGTACTTTCATTTTACTATTCAGAAATGAATTTGAATATGTATCATGACCGTTTACTTTTTTTGCTATTTTTAGAAACATAAGGCCACTAGTGATTTTAGGTCTTTTATGGTGCAGTGAATACAAAATTAAAATTTTTTTTCAAAAATTCATTTTCATCTGTATGTAAAATTATTTCATATTTTTCTACACCTGATTCATCCCTCAGTTTGGGAAAGTTTGTTCATTTGATACTGTATTGTTTGTCCAATCACACTGTTTAGATACATTTACCTAAGTAGGGTACACAAAAGAGCAACCTAAATTCTTGAATGCAAATACTACCGTGCCACCTTAACCGCTATTCAAAAGTCACAAGTCGATTGAGAGAAAACAAATCCGGGCTACGAACTAAAACCGAGGAAAACACATAAACTATAAGATGACAACTACGAGACAACAGAATATTGACGTGCAACAAAAAAACAAACGACAATGCAGCATTCATAAAAACGATTTATTAGATAACAACTGCCATATTCCTGACTTGGTACAGGACATTTTTAAGAAAAGATGGTGGGATGAACCTGTTCTTGCGATCAGCCAATACTCGCGCCTTATGGCAATGTCAAAAATACCACAAAAACGAAAACATTGAATGACAGGAATACAGAAGAAACAAATACAAGAACACACAAGACAGGGAAATACATAAACAAACAATATAATAGAATCTTAAATTTTTGACATGTTAACCACAGAATAATAACGAATAACTAAAATTAACTTAGGACAATACACAAAAACATATTTATAGAATTACTGAAAACTGTCTGTCACACAAATGTCAAAAAAGTAACCTCACAGGTAAACTTCTAAAAACTGAACAAATTAAGATAAGATTTTTAATTAGGTTATTTGATATACTTAATAACAATTACAATAATATAAGTATAGAATTGTGTTAGCAATTGTGTAACTAACATAATGTCGGCCTGTGTAAAACAAATTTATCGTGTGTACATATTTGCTTTAAACTAAAATCATTACAAATTAACTTGGTGATTATTTATCTTTACCTTTACATAAGAATAATTTAATTTTGGATGTAACGCGTCTTCTGATTGGCTGACGTTATTTTGTAATCAGCCCATAGACATAATTTAGTCATGTAACCGTGACCTCATCAACGTTTTTTCATTGTTTTCTACGGTTTAAAATGGAATTTAGAATTTAAATTATAAGAAATGGCTGTAATATTTTTTTCTGTCTATTCGAAATAACATAGAAAAATGTGGTGCACACTGTTAAATAATCCGCTACGTGCACCAAATTTTTTATGTCATTTCTTCATAGATAGAAAAAATATTACAGTCATTCCTTAAATATAAAATAAAAAATGATAAGACACAAAACAATATCCGATCAGCATTACAAAAGAAACTTCGTATCTTAACATTGCACGGTCGTATATCCTTGCCGATAAGGGATAGTGATAGCCTTTTTAGGATTTTCACCGGTTTATAGCACTGCCAAAAATTCTACATACACAGTTAACTGAAGTACTTTCATTATACTAATCAGAAATAAATTTGAATATGTATCATGACCGTTTACTTTTTTTGCTATTTTTAAAAACCTAAGGCCACTAGTGATTTTAGGTTTTTTATTATGTAGTGAATACAGAATTAAAAAAAAATTGTCCAATCACACTGTTCACACTGTTATTATCCATTCGTTTGATGTGTTTGGACTTTTGATTTTGCCTTTTGATTTTGGACTTTCCTTTTTGAATTTTCCTCGGAGTTCAGTATTTTTGTGTTTTTACTTTTTTCAGATACCTTGACCTAAGTAAGGTTCACAAAAGATCAATCTAAATTCTGGAATGCAAATACTACCGTGCTACCTTAATACATGAACACTGGATATACAAATACCGAGACACGTCTTATAGCAATGCAAATTCACACTCATCAAAACAGTCATATTCTGGAATAGGTCACGTTTGATACTTAAAAAGACCAGGCGAAGTAAATGGTAAACCACAATCTAAGACGTGGAAAACATTTCTTAGTTAATTTAGACACTGACACATCGTATAGTTCAACCTTTTCTTGATGGTGTCCATAAAGTTTACGGGATGCCATTTTAATCTTTCCTTCTCATATCATTGTTACAGCAGTTTCTGAGTAAGGAGCACACTCCTATTTATGAAGTCCATATAGTGTGAAAATTGTGATTATAACGTATCAACTGAGATATGTAAACACCATACGATTAGGCAGAGGGCATGTTACTGCTAAGAAAGGGAAATTGATAATTTGGAAGTTCAAAGCGTCCCGTTTATTATAGATTTTAGAGTGAAGTCTTACGTCTGTGTCAGTATTCAGGAAGGGATTAAGGTATGAAGCAGTCCTTCTAGTATATGTAGTGTCCTTAATTTCAAGTTCACTGTGATATCTGAGATGTTTGTACTGGCTATTGAGTTATAGGACATCAACAATATGTCTGAAAGTAAAAATAAAGAATTTTGAACGGTGCTTTTTTTGTCTTCTAGAAGGTTCTGAATGAATGCTGCTTCATATGAGTAAAAAACAAATCGGTCAATAAAGGCGCACAATTAATACCCATTGGAATACCGAATGCCTGTAGAAATATAAATCCTCAACAAATATATCGTCGATCAAAAAAACTTCAGCATTTTGATAATGCCATCATCAGTTTATTTTCTGGTAGAATCATTATGGTTCTTCGCACAATTAGAACTAATATAATCCAAAACAAGGAATTTGAATCTACGATTCCCATTTTTATAGAAAAAGCTCTGTTTTATGAGATCGTGATGTCGATCTTTCAATTTAGCATGGGGAATTGTAGTGTAATGCGTAGAAAAATCAAAGTCTTAATGTTGCTTTAAAAATTGCAGAGATTGTGATCCAAGATTTAGTAGTAGATCTTTAGACTTTTTAAGAATCCACATCAGATTAACACCATTGTAGAATATATATCATCACAATATATGTGAAGGCCATCTTTTACTGTAGAAAGGATAGTAGTCCTTGATGATCAAGCTATATATCAATCTTTAAACGGAGTTTTGTTAGGTTTTTGTATCCAGTATAATGGCAGTACATTTTTTTTTGTTTTCTTTGATGCTGATGCCAAAAGATAGAAGGATAGATTTGTGATTTTGTAAAATTTCATACTTTGTAATAAAATTAACGGTACCAATTTTCTTGCACCAGATGCGCATTTCGACAATACATGTCTCTTCAGTGATGCTCGTGGCCAAAGTATTTGAAATATAAAAAATGAAGAGCTATAATCCAAAAGGTCCAAAAAGTACAGCCAAATCCGTGAAAGGAATCAGAGCTTTGCATGAGGGAGATACAATCCTTAATTTATAATAATTTCTATCATTTTGTAACAGCAAATTTTAATAACACAAAAAATCCGTATTTTCATGCCAGTACCGAAGTATGATGTTAAAAAATATGTAGGATTACCAGTTTTTGCTGTTCATTCCAGGCTCTTTTGTGAGACATTGCAAATAATGGTTTTTACATACGAAAACAATATAATGGAGACTTTATCTGCTGGAACAACAGCACATTTGTCATGCAAAGAGGATAAAGCATACACAACCTCTGGGTTCTTTAATTGGTAAAAAACCCGTGTGCTCATAGTACATCCTAGTTTCTGAATGCGCTTCTGAATGCATGATCGAATAGCTTTGATATATTTAGACAAAATATTTTACGCTTTACACATTATCTAGCATAGTCCTCAACTGCATCAATAAGTAACCTGGAGTTCTTTTTCCATTTGATGTGTTGGGGAATTCTAAATTTTTGTCTTCTCGCTAACAACTTATTAAGTTGTTTATTGGTAGCCATGATGTGGAGGTGAAAAGTATGATAATCTCGCTAATATAAACAAACACGTCTGTTCAGCCATAACTTTTAATAACAACTCATAAAAGCCCACGACGTCGTCACTGTAGTCGACGCGTCGTCAATGGGAATGCACAAACTAAGGAACGTCGTTATCCTGTGATAATCTCGACATACTGGGGGCCGAAAAAAGTGTAAATTATCATATATTGCACATTAACTGTACATATTTGAAAATAAATCAAATTAAAAAAGTCTGTATCTCGATAAATGAACTAAATTGAATTACGTTATGTTAAATATGTTTGTACTTCACAGCGGTTGGACCATTCCATCGTACTACTTCATCCTCAACTATATCCCAATAGATGTCTGCTCCGATCAATAATGAGATTTCAAACGATACTTCCTTTGTAAATGGATGAGCGAGCTTTAGGCTCCGTAAATAGTTCAGTTCTGTGTTAATGTGACGGATATTGTTCTGTAATGGTGTGGCAATCATACGTACGATCAGAACGTTGATAGGTATTCTCTGTCCGGCGTCTGTTTCTACGTGTACTATTGATTTGTCTAAGTGTCGTACGTTTTTGTTTCTATCTCCAAATGACGATAATTGTAGAATTTTAGTTCCCTCTTTTTGTAAATTCAGGTTTCTTGCTAAATCTTTGGTCACAAATGATCTCTGTGCTCCCTCGTCAAAAAATATATGGGTATCTTTACATAAGTGGTCTGAACATACGGGTGCTACTACAGTTTTTAAAAGTACATTTGTACGTACCTCGACTGACGATGAGTATAAAGTTGAAGCGTCCTCTTCCTTCTTATTCGTGTCATTTACCAAATGTACAGATGTCTGACTAGCTTGTTCATTGTTACTATTAAAATTCATATGCTGATGAAATCATAATCTTTTAGTCAGTTTAATTGAAGTCTGGAGCTGGCATGTCAGTTAACTGCTAGTAGTCTGTTGTTATTTATGTATTATTGTCATTTTGTTTATTATCTTTGGTTACATCTTCTGACATCAGACTCGGACTTCTCTTGAACTGAATTTTAATGTGCGTATTGTTATGCGTTTACTTTTCTACATTGGTTAGAGGTATAGGTGGAGGGTTGAGATCTCACAAACATGTTTAACCCCGCCGCATTTTTGCGCCTGTCCCAAGTCAGGAGCCTCTGGCCTTTGTTAGTCTTGTATTATTTTAATTTTAGTTTCTTGTGTACAATTTGGAAATTAGTATGGCGTTCATTATCACTGGACTAGTATATATTTGTTTAAGGGCCAGTTGAAGGACGCCTCCGGGTGCGGGAATTTCTCGCTACATTGAAGACCTGTTGGTGACCCTATGCTGTTGTTTTTTATTTGGTCGGGTTGTTGTCTCTTTGACACATTCCCCATTTCCATTCTCAATTTTATATGCTGTTGGCTGTAATTTGGATTTTGCACACTTGGTCTACTCCTGTCATTATCATGGTTAATCTTGTTGTTAAATTGGCGTACAGTACACATACTTCTGTGTTGTCTTTTGTTGCAATTTCGGCATGATAGTTTTGACTTACATTCATTTATACGATGTGTTCCAAGGCAGTTGAAACACAATTTCTCGCGTTTTACAATGTTCATGCGTGATGCTGGATTAGATACGTTCGCCCAATGCGCTTGTGCGTGTACATCATTGCAGAATACAAAAGGTTTATTGTCTAAATTCTGGCGTAAATTTCTTGTTTAAGTGCTTGATTTTGGCGGTGTTTTGTTGATTTGGTTCCTGTAAAGAAAGATGTCGTACTTATATTGTTAGAAGTTTCAATGTCTTGTCCAGCGTCAATTATGTTTATCATTGAAAATGCTTTCTGTAGGTCTCGTAATAACCAGTTTTCTGTTCCATGTTCACGGGCAAGTTTTTTCAAAAATTTTCTCCCGGTAATTTATTCAAAATAATTGGTACTCGTTATGTTCCATACGAATGTTGTGATTGGCCCAAAGATTATAGCCCTCGTATATAAGTTTCCATTTGATCATAAAATTTTCTCAAACTGACAAGATGGTTTCGTGGTGAGGGATTTCTAATAATGCTTGTATGTACGCTTGTGTAATTTTGTGTGTTTGTCCGAATCTCTCTTTCAATAAAATAATAGCGTCTGCGTAGTTTGCATTAGTAAGCCACTTACTCACTTAGAAAACCCTGCTATGGTGCGTAATGCTTCATTCTGTAGTTGTGCTTTAAGGTAATTAAATTTTTTCTGGACATCGGTCAATGAAGGGTTCAAATGTATGGCGCATTCATACGAATCCAAGAAAGTTTGCCACTCTAATATGTTCCCTGTGAATATCGGAAGTGTGACTTTCGGTAAGTAGCGATTCTGACTGATTGCGGATGTATACGAATTCATATTAGTACTCACTCTGTTATTAGCTTGAGAGAACGGATTTTGGGACGACTGCGTGCATGAGTTTTCTGTAAGGTTTACTGTGACGAACCGTTGATAGTCAACATTTAATATTTGTGATGAAGTTTCGCTCTTACGTGTCTGTGATGTGGTATGAGTATCTTGAATAAAATTTCGTATGTGTCTGATTTTTTTTTCTAACGTAATTCAATATTAATTTTTTGTATATAATTTCATACAGTCTATACTTTTTAATGAGCACAAAAGAACTCTATAAAATATTGACACTGGAAGAAAGTTTTCTTATGTGGGAATAAATATTTGAGAAACAATTAAATTCTAATTTGGAAAATACTTTTGTTATAATTTTTCAATATCTCACCGATAATAGATTGAAAATAAACTAGTCAACAAAAGAAACGATACACGACATGGAATAAAATTTATCAAAAAGTATTAAATATGAAACAAAATGAGAGATACCATTTAAAAAGCTTTCATTTCCAATGTATGCACATACGATAATGAAAATTAAAACCTGTCGGAAAGAAAATTCCGTGTAAACGATCGTAGGGTGCAAATTATTTTTGCGGAAAGTTGGATAAAAGATCGACATAAAATTTTCTAAGTACTAAATGAATTTTCAAATTTTTTTAAAATATTCAATATGCTATTCAAGTTATGATCATGTTGTAACAAATGAGTTAAAATAATGTTTTGTTTTTTTAAATATTTGCTAAAAAAAGTTTGTTTCAAATCTCAAAAAATTCAAACAAAATATATATTTTTTCGTCTCAAATCTATTCTTTTGATATGAAAACAACACACTGTTAATTTGGAACCATTAGGATTAGTTTTACAAACTAAAACTGAGGGAACGCATTTAATATGAGAGAACAACAACACAACATTAAAATGCAACACACACAGAAACAAACAAGGCATTAGACAAAATCCGATGAGAAAGCCATGGGACTTTTTTTCTAAGGTTGGAAGCCATATGACCTTGGAAAAGCCAACCGGAAGTGAGCTTGTTTTAACAGGATGTAGTATTTTTTATACCGGAAGTAGCAAATTATCTCCCTCATTTAAAAACAAATGACAAGAAACAACATATTGTTGAAATCAGCGTACATAGTTATCCTTTGACGCTGAAAATGGTATTTAATACAGAATTTTTTAATATTTTTGTATCAAAATAAATCTTTCGAGAGGAAAGACCTTCATTGTTGTCTAAATAATTGATTTTTAATTACATTTATTTTTACTCTACATTTTTTTTGTATCACCTTAACATTTCATGTTAGCACTTCGATGTTGACATTAACATCAATTATGTGGTCAATTTGTAAATTATCTGTTAACAAAAGTATGAATTTTTCGAAATAATAAGGATTTTCTTATCCGAGGCATAGATTACCTTAGCCGTATTTGGCACATTTTTTGGAATATTTTGTCATCAATGCTCTTAAAATTGGTACTTGTTTGGCTTAAAAACAGTTTAATCTGAGCGTCACTGATGAATCTTATGTAGACGAAATGCGCGTCTGGGGTATTGAATTATAATTCTGTTACCTGTGATAACTATTAACATTTCAGGTTTGTTATCTGACAGTCTTAATGTGTGATAACAACAATTTACTTGTTGTTCTTTAAAATTTAGATAATAGATGATTAATTTTGTATTACTTATGTTCACTTGTTAATGTTTTTTGCAGTCGCCGGCAGAGAAGAGTTTCACCAAAGGTCAAAAAGGTTGTACTCCTTTCTTAAAGATAACATTGGTAATGAGGAAAATGTTACAACAAGAAGGATTTTAATGGATAATAAATTCATATGTTTAGTTGGGGCTTTAGATATTTGTTTTGTTAGCGGAAGTAAAGCTGAAGGTCTCGACATCGAAGGCAGTGATACTGATCAAATGTGTGTGATTGATTATGCAGATGAAATAGATAGAAAACTCCGCGTTAAAGATGGATTCCTCTTTGATTCAACCTCTGACACTACCACACCTGGTTATATCACGATCAGACAAGTTAGAAATGGAACTATTTCAGACACTGACTATAGTAGTAGCCAGTTTAGATTAGCCAGAAAGGATGAGTTGGAAGATAGATTTCGAAGTGTCATTCCAACTTACGAACATGGTCCATCAATATCTGTTTCGAATTCGGGAATAGAAATCGACTTTGTTTATTGCTTTAAATCGAAAAAATGGCCACGCATTGCAGCTGAATTTGAAAACAGAAATAGGTGCTTTGAATGGCCTTCTAAAGTGCTTGTTGATCACATAATTGAGTCCGGTTGTCATGTTGTACCAAAGTCATCAGCAGAAAATCAAGATGGCAATGAATGGAGATTATCCTTTTCTCAAGCTGAAAATGCATTAGTAAGATCATTTAACCACACTCAGTTAATGACATATGGCGCGTTGAAAATACTATTTAAAGAGATTTTCAATGAAATGGTATGCAAATATGAATGTGTTTTTGCTTCATATATATTGAAAACAGCATTATTTTGGGTTTCTGAGGACCATGAACATATCATATGGAAGCCATCAAATATAATACTATGTATTATATTATGTATCACATATCTTAGGAAATGTGTCAAAACTATCAATTGCCCTAATTTTTTCGTTCAAACAAACAATATGTATCTTGACAAATATCCAAAAGAATCAATTCCAGGGCTTTTGGAAATTTTAGACGAAGTCAGTTCTAACATATTGCGATTGGTCTGGCAGGCAATGGCCTTTTCAATTATTAAGAAAGGCCACCAGGTAGTAAGTGGCAAACATTGGGAAATTGCAAATAACGTTAACACCAATCGTCTAGCATTTTTGTCTTATCACAGAATTCTTCTGTTTCACGAGTGGAAATATTTGAGATGCAAATCAAATAATGAGTTTCCTCGTACAGGCGTAGGTGACAAGCCAGTACACAATTTTCTCAAGAAACTTATCCTCTATCCGTGTTATCAGTTCATTAAATGTCCAAGTACTCAGACGAATAAACATGACCACGTTCTAAATAAGTTAATTTTGCAGTTAATATTGCGTGGGAAGAAAGTTCACAAAGTCACGGCAAAACTAAATTTAGCGTCGTGGTTTTATAACTTAGAGAGATATGATGATTGTCTCCAAGTACTTGATGTCGCTCTTGAATGGATCAGTAATGCCGTGTACACTTTCGAGTTTTCTGCAGTGTTTCAAAATCAATCAGTCAACAGCCAAGTTATTTTACAATCATATAATTTCAGACAAATGGCATTGAAATTTCATTTAGAATCATATAAAATGTTCCCAAATTCTAACTGCGCTATTGAGGAAATGAAAGAATATATGAAATATTGCAAGTCCAAGTTAAAAGCCACTTTTTTTGATGACATGGGATTGATTATTCATGCCGAAACCTATTGTCATTTTTTGCGTTTTTTATGCTATCATAAACAGGAAAGGTTTCAAAAACGTTATATATCTTTCAAGGATCTTTATGATGTAAAATACTTAAGACCAAGTGCCATTTACCAGCATTACAAGTTTTACAATTTTCTATTTGGGAAGATGTGTAATCAGCTTATCGAAGGAAAAAACGAAAATATAGATTATGACCAAATATTTGAAAAGATGAGTACAGATTTTCCTTTGGACCTTATTGCAGAGAGTGGGGTCAATACAATGTTTATGTAGAACTAACTACACCTCCGAAGACGAATCTTCTTAATGGATTTACAAAGTTTGGAAAATGCACAATTAACGTGCGTGACCGATAACTCCAAATAATGCTATGAAGGTATGTAAACAGCGACCATTTTCACCGCTTCAAAAGACAATTTTCATCTGATACATTAAGATGGTTTAACTTGCAATTTAACTTTCCATCTCACTTACAACTCATCGTAGTTTCCGTTTGACGATTGGAACACAACAGAAATAATACAACTCTGATGTTTTGTTCGGGACTTCTGGGATCAAACAAGAAAATAAAAAAATACTAAAACTGTATTCATGCATACTTGATCTTGAAAATCATTCAGACTAGAATTTGAAGTGTTCGTAATTTCATATAGTATTTTTTTTTATAGATGAAATGATAATTTTCGTCGCAATCGATGTCTGTTCCTTTTGCATAAAGTTGATGAATGAAGGATACGAATCGTCAGAACCATCTATTATTTAAAGTGATCCGGTATATGTTTTGACAATTACCATCAAACACATTCAATTTCATTTGCCGGCCTTCAGGGAAAATGGACTTCATAATAAACTCTAAAACATATAGTTGAAATATTATTTATTAGAGGCTCTCAAGAGCCTGTGTATCTCACCTGCATCTACGGTGGTCTTGGAATCATGTTTAATGAGGTTAAAATCATAATAAATAGTATTGAATACTCTTATAATGATTGAGGAGTTTGGTTTAGTTTAAATTTGAAAGCAGAATAATTTTTAAAAAGTTTACAAAAAGTACAAAAAAATTGCAAAAAATATCTTTTAAGGACCATAACTCCAATAAGGTGTCAATCGATGACATTGATCAAATTGACTTATTTGTAGATCTCACTTTGCAGAACATTGTTGTTAATTAAAGTTTTAATCTTTTATCTATAACAATATTCGAGATAATACCCTGAAACTGCAAAAACTCATTTAGATTACCAATTCAGGGGCAGCAGCAAGTGAACAAAAGGGTTGTCTGATTCTTCTGCAAGTTTCAGTCCAGATAGATCTTATCGTTATGAACAATTTTAATTCTTACAACTTTGCTCTAAATGATTAAGTTTCAGAAATAAAAGCCAAAAACTGCATTTTACCTCTATGTTTTATTTTTATTATTTTATTTTTCTACCTATGTGACCTTTACATTCTGACGTCAAACACGCGATTCTACAATAGAGTTGATGTTAATCTAACCATTCGGTAACAGGACTTGAACTATTTCAATCCTTTATGGGTTGATTTTAACATACTTATATAATACTAAAATAAGTGAGCAATGAAAGTGTTTGTTAAAGATATATGCCTTTTTTTGTTTGATTTTGTTTCTGATTGAAATTGTGACATGTTGATGACTGCTATACCCCTATTTTGACAATTGTGCCTATTGTGATTGAATTTGATGCGACTGTCATACAGTGAGAGGTTTAGCGCTATAGAACCAGGTTCAATCAACCATTTTCTACATAGGAAAATACCTGTACCAAGTCAGGAATATGACAGCTATTGTCCATTTGTTTGATTTGTTTTATCTATTGATTTAGTTCTGATTTTTTCTGGGGTTCAGTATTTACGTGATTTTACTATTTAGCCATGTCAGCCATGTTGATTAACAGGCGAGGTAATCAGACACATTTGTAAACGAGATATCCTTATTATGATTGTTGTCAAGTTTGGTAAAATTTGTGGAATAGTTTCAGAGGAGAAGATTTTTGTAAAAGTTAACGTCGACGGACGACTACGACGATGACGACGACGGACACCAAGTGGCGAAAAAAGATCAGTAGGCCCTTAGGGGTTAAAAACCATACAAGTGTTACAAAGGCCTCAGACTCCTCATTTGGCACAGACGCAAAAATGCGGCAGGGTTAAACATGCATGTTTAGTCTTGTTGATGTTGACTGTCCCTCTAATATCGTTCGCCCCTCTTTTAGTGATATATCAAAGAAAGTAAGCTAAATGACAATATTACTCAAATTAACAAAGGACAATTAGCAGTTAGTTTTGACATTCCATCTCCAGACCTCAATGAAACTGACTGAAAGATTATGTCTTCATCATATGAAAATCAAGCGCAATCCCTCCCATTAGGTGAAAAATATCATACATACATGTATATGAGAAGAACATAACCGTAGCATGCCAACAACTGGTTTTAGAATAAACGTGTATATTTCCGATGCAAAAACCCTATGAGTGAATCAATATTAATACCAAAACATGCCATCTTTAACAGTATTGAAAGTTTATCCTTTCTGAATAAGTCTGTTTGAAAGTTAGGAAAGCTTTTGAGGTGAATGCCAATATTTTTGTGCTGTGTAAAAAATTTTACCATAAAAGATTGAATGTAAAATATCTGGGTATATGATTTTTGCATGCTGATTTATGTTTACGACTTGATTAAAATTTTGAAAATAGGTTGACATGTTCAATTTGTAGTTTTGATAACTTTTGTTTACAGAAGTATTAAAGATTTATATTCCATGACAAAATATATTCCAATCTAGAGGCTATTACATGAGTGCTGCGTCGGATAAAAATCGACTTTCTGCAAATGAAATCGGGTTAAAAAAATCACCACTGAAAGTCTGTAACAGTTTGCAAAGTGTGTGACAAAACAGACCGAAAAAAATCATCTTTATTTTATATTTGAATGTTCCAAATTCAGTCTTATATATGTAACATGTATACGCGAACTTGCACAAGGGTGATTTCTATCCTTCGCAGCTCACATGTTTGAGATATTATAAAGTCTTTGTAAGAGAAATGTAAAAAAAATCAATACTGTTATTTTGGATTAAACATCAAAGAGACAGCAACAAAACACAACATTTGAATGTGTATGAATAAAGGGTAATGACAAATAAGTTATCACATGCTGTAAGGCCCTGTTACTTGTCATCCTACAAATGAGAAGCCTTGCAATTTGGTAAAAAGTAAAATCACAAAAATACTGAACTTAGAGGAAAATCAATTCGGAAAGTAATGTGGTAAATTACAGTAAAAAGAAAATAAATGTTGCACTTTAGTTACAAATTAAAGGTGCAGATAATAGACAAAAAATCATGATCCTGATTTGAAATTTATAAAACTCATTTGGCCAGTGGAAGAAACAATGATTTTTTAAAAATTTTATATGGGGTCAGGTAAGTGATGGTTACGGACATTACTTGTAAATTTACCTCTAGAAATTTGTGTCTTTAATGAAGTATTGCAAGTCCTTGTGCATAATTATAATTTTAATGCATTTTATCAACAAAATACTATTGAACCAAAATCAATCACAGAAATAAAGTTTAAACTTTAGAATATTGCATCTTACGAATCATTGTCATTTAACTTACTTTCTCTGAGATCTCAATAAATATGCGCCTTAACCCTGCTGCATTTTTGCGTCTATCCCAAGTTGAAGTCTCCGGCTTTTTTAACACTTACATTATGCTAACCCCCGAAAGGCCAAGTAAGCTTTCTTCATCACTTGATGTCGGTCATCGTTGTCATCGTCCATCATTGTTAATTTTTACAAAAATATTTTTCTCTGAAACTACTTTCACTTTTACCAAACTTGGCCACAATCATCATTAAGGTATATAGTTTAAAAATATGTTAATAAACATGGCTGAAATGGCTAACATAGAACATAGGGGTAAAATGCAGTTTGGTATAAAGCGGTTTTTAGCTTTAGAGCATTTAGAGCAAAGCTGTCAGGATAAAAAATGTTCCTAACGTTAAAACCAATCTGGACTGAAATTTGCCAAAGAATCAGACAACCCTTTGTTCACCTGATGCCCATAAATTGGTAATTTAAATGAGTTTTTGCAATGTTTGGTTATTATCTTAAATATTATAACAGATTAGGATTAACTGTTAACAGCATCAATATCCATCAAATTAAGATTTACAAATAATTTAACATGATCAAAATCGCCAATTGACATCCTATTGCCGTTATTGTCCGTAAAAGAATTTTTGCAAATTTTTTGGCTTTTTGTAATCTTTTTAAAAACATCTTCTGCTTTTAATTTAACTTTTTATTCAAATTAAACCAAACTTAGCCTCAATCATTATAAGGGTATCCAATACTATCTATTATGATTCTAACCAGATTAAACATGATTTCTAAAACCACAGTAGATTCAGTTGCACAAAACAGGGTCATTAGAGCCTCTAGTAAATTTTATTACAATTAGATGTTCTAGAGTTTAGTATGACGTCCATTTTCACTGAACTAGTTCACTTAGGGGTCAACTGAAGGCCGCCTCCGGATATGGGATTTTCTCGCTGTGTTGAAGGCCCATTTGTAGATTTCAGATGTGTTCTGCTTTTGTGTCGGGTTGTTTTCTCTTTGACACATTCCCCATTTCCATTCTCAATTTTATCTTTGTATTTCCATATATTTATCAATATGGGGACAAAGTCCCCAATAACAGTAGAAATCTACAATGTACTTCCTTTTTTCGGTCTCATTTGCATGAAATTTTGAGTAAAATATAATATGTGACCCGCCATGACATTTGCAGGCTTATGGAGGTAGAACGTCATTGTTAGAAAAATTATAAACATGATAAATATCGAGATTCAATGAAATACGTTTGTATTTGTGAAGAAGAGAAAAACACTTTCCTTGGCTTCTTTTTTGCTGACGCAGGACTATACATCATATATAAGTTTTGAAGAAGTTTTACTTTATCGTTTTAAGTGAAAAATATTTGTATCTACATTTTAGATAGATACAAAAAAAAATCAAATTTCTGCTCTATAGATTCCCTTTCATAAATGAAATATGAAATATATCCCTAACAAATGCACCGTATAAAATGCATAGAAGAGAACACCTACTTATAAACTGTTAAGCGTCGCATACTAAGTATAGAGACATGCATAATAAATCTAAATTGAAAAAAGGAATTCTTAAAGCTTACTTTGACAAATTTTAAATTAACTTCATTTCAACAAGTTTAAATTACATGTTCTAAAATAGAGCTACAAAAAAAAAAAAATGCTCTGCTTTATAAATTTTCTTTCATAAATGGAGTCTGAAATATATCTATAATAAATGCACCGTATCAAATGCATACATGAGAACACCTACTTATAAACTGTTACGCGTCGCATACTATGTTGAGAGACATGCATGATAAATCTAAATTAAAAGACGAATTTAAAAAAAAGGAATTCTTAAAGCTTACTTTGACAAATTTTAAACTAACTTCATTTCAACAAGTTTAAATTACATGTTCTAAAATAGAGCTAAGAATTGTTTGTATTGTAGTAAATTTAAGTCTTTGCAACGCTATTGAACATTACTAAGAGCCAATAAATACAATAATTTTGTATTTTATAAATTAGTGCCTTCAATAAATAAAAGCCGTCATAGAACAGTCTCATTTTCATACCGATATTCGAAATGACTCGTTTCATTGCTATTACAACAAATATGTCATAATAACATGATAGAGAGTTTTGTTTCGGAATATTCTAGATAAATATACAAAAAGCAAATTTTAGACACTGTACCCTCCTATTAAGCCTGGAAGTGGCTAGTCACATTCTACCTCCATAAGCCTGGATATGTCGTGGCTGGTCACATATATTTCTCAGTCTAGTATAAAACAGGAAGGAACGCAATATCAATTTCATTTTTAATAATTCCATGATATGAAAAAACGTTACCTAATGATAGCGTTTCTGTGTTAACATTGCATATGACGTCATAAATTAAATAACGTCACAACTAAAATCCCTAACAACAGAACCAAAATCGGAAACGTTACGGTATTTCCGTTTTGAAATTAAGATATGTTTGAATTAAAAAAAATTATCCCCTTTCACAGGTAATGCCTGCCTCATATTATTAAATGATGAAATATGAAGCAAGTGACAAAAGATTTTTCCATAGTCAACTTTAGATATTACATGTGAACTCCTGTCTATATTTATGTGCATTTCCCTAGTAATTGGGGGGCTCATATCTTTACATGATAATTGTTTGTCCATTGAGGAATTTAAATATCTTCAGAAGACATTGTTCAATTAGTTACTAATCCTAACATGAAAGCACATATTTTACACAAGGCGTTAAACAAACATAGGACGTTGAACAAACATAAATCAATAATGTTATTACAACTAAACTATATCTTACAGTATCTAAATGGACAAACTTAGTAAAAAAAATATGTTCTCGCTTTATCTAAATGAAGTGACTTTAGAGTAAGGAGCACAATACAATTATCATTCGTTACATTTTCTTACAGTCTGATGTAAAAGAGTAAATATGCAAAGTTTAAACTTTATGTCATTCTTACAAAACGTTCGTTTTAGTACATAGACGAGTCTCAATATTTATTATGCGATTAAAATGTATTTTTGAGAGGAGACTCAAATGGTGTTAGTAAATGATTGATTGATAGTTGTTAGAAAAATACTAGTATCAAAAGGGTTTTCTATTGTTGATATATTATAAACAGATCATATATTGATTTACACAATCGTAAGACATAATGACACTCTCGGCTAAACTTTTTCCTGGATTTCAAATTAAATTCTTTTTTGCTTGTCCAGTAAACAATTCGCTGATATGATTTCCGTATACAGTTACCTCAGCGTGACATTTCTCGTAAAAAAATCAGTGATGACAGTTAAGCAAGTGCGAAGGGGAAACCAATTTTTATCAGAGAGAGGCAACACACGTAATCACCGCTTCGTCATCAAAGTAATCTTTATCTTATGCATAAACATGTTATACACGTGCTTACCTACATATCCTTGCATCTTTGTTGATTGTTCACAAAGATGAGAATCGGTAAACTTAGGCTTCAAAATAGACCGCTAATTAGCTGCCATATTTTCACAAATACACTGAGCGAGGTGAATATATATTTTGACGATTAAACGAAATGAATACATAAACATTTTCAAAATCGTGCACAGAGGACTTAGTTTGTGATATATGCATGCAAAAGTCCAATAATTGAATTAACTTCATTTTTCAACAGCCAATTGTTTCATATGACTTTAATCAGTTTCAATTTCATAGCCCTTTACTCCGTTCTTTTGTACTGTTAATTTTTATTACATTTAATTTCTGGTTGAGTGATCTTTTTTCCACGTGCTACTCGTTAAAAATTATTTGAAAGAAAATATGTAATTCATTCATAAGTTGGATTTCTGATTTTGTTTTCCAAAAAGGATTATTTCAAAGATATGGTGATTAAATATTTGCTTTTGATACAACATATCCTTGTTACAAGTACATAATTTACATACACAATGGAAAGTGCATAGTACATACAGGAATTTGAGTGGAATGTATAAGATAATTTTTTCAGTATTGAAGAGGTCAGTACACTGGCCTGCCCACGAACAAATATATAATTTATCGCTATTTCCGTGCAGTTGTCAAGGAAATTAACAACGTCTTTATAGGTAAAATACCAATTAACAGATTATCATTGGTCATCTCAACTCGATTGCTTTTCTCACTTTCGCCGTACCGTCTCAAGCGAGAAAATCAATCCCCTTGAGATAACCAACGATAATCTATATATATACAAAAAGTCTCACAAGTAATAGCGAAGGCTTCATATGTCGTAATTTATTAAAGAGATATGAACAAAAATTGCATTTCATGTTTTATCATATTCCAAATCTTCTATTCAGTAATCCGTTTATTTTGATATTTTTCGATGTATCTAGTTTTCCAAATAACCCATTTCGTGATAAAAAGTACCGTATCTAGATTTGAAAAAAAATATGTATCTGCACCCAAAATAATAGTCGTTTCTGATTTTTGTAATTTTTCGTTAATTAATTTAAAAAGAAAATCCCATATTTTGTCATAATTTCCGCCAAACATCTGCCACAAATTTTAAAACAGTATATAAACAGATGAAACAGTGATTCTTTTTCATTATAATAGTGACACTTTCCGTTTGCGTGATTCCTTTTTTGTAATTTTCTTCTGTGGAAATTATATTATGAATTAACTTCCATTGAAGTTGTTTGGTTTTTAAATTTCAGTTTTGATTTAAATTGTTCCAAATATCACCCCCTGTTAGTTCCTTCCCAAATGTAAATTCCACTCAAACTGACTATTTGGAGTTGTATTATTTTCATAAAAGTATCGAATCTTTTGTAAATTGAAACGAATTTATTATTTGTATCGGTCTATCAGAATGACTTTTCACGGTAGTGTCTGTTTTTAAAAGATTAATCTCTTCATGCGTTAACGAAGCTTAAATGCGGCTATATTGTGGTATCCAGTTTCTGTTATATTTTAGCTTGTTAAAATGTGGAAAGAAGTTTTAAAGGGTTTATTGTTCTTATCCCAAGCATAAAAACATAGCCGTATTTGACACAACCTTTTTCAACTTTTGATCTTCAGTGCTGTACAACTTTGTACTTTTTTTCGCTTTCTGGGCGTCACTAGTGAGTCTTGTGTGGACGAGACGCGCTTTTGGCGTATTGAATTTTAAACCTGATGCTTTTTGTTATTCATTAATCATGTGTTTCTTTGTCTCATACGTTTTCCTATTTATTTGTATTGTAGTCCTGTAATATTATGTTGTCATTTCAATGTTATATTTAACATTGCCATTAAAGTGCGAGGTTTGGCATGCCATAAAACCAGGTTCAACCAACCATTTTTTCCTTTAAAAATGTCCTGTACCAAGTCAGGAATATGGCCATTGTTATATTATAGTTCGTTTCTGTGTGTGTTACAATTTAACGTTGCGTCGTTTGTTTTCTCTTATTTTTGAATGTAAATTGACATTGCGATAAGACGTGTCACGGTACTTGTCTATCCCAAATTCTTGTATTTGGTTTTGATGTTATATTTGTTATTCTCGTGGGATTTTATCTGATGCTTGGTCCGTTTCTGTGTGTGTTACATTGTAGTGTTGTGTCGTTGTTCTCCTCTTATATTAATGCGTTTCCCTCAGTTTTAGTTTGTTACCCCGATTTTGTTTTTTGTCCATGGATTTATGAGTTTGAACAGCGGTATACTACTGTTGCCTTTATTTAAGTCCCCTTTATCCTTTTTTTAATCCATAAAATTTTGACATATAAAAAAGAAGATGTGGTATGATTGCCAATGAGACAACTGTCCACAAGAGACCAAAATGACGCAGACATTAACAACTATAGGTCACCGTACGGCCTTCAACAATGAGCAAAGTCCATACCGCATAGTCAGCTATAAAAGGCCCCGACATGTTTATTTAAAAAGATTTTGTTTAGAGAAGGTACATTATCTTCAACAAAATAAAATTTTCATAGCAAGGTATTAGTTTTTGGATACAAAATATCAGATCATGGGTTTTAACTTTTTTTTGGGTGTATTTACAAGTCTTATTGTCTCCGAGAAAACACTGAAATTCTTAGATGTGTACAATTTGCTTATATAACAAATACGAAGCGTTATGAATGAGAACAAAAAAGTATCTCCAAATGTATTTTTGAATAATTTAAAAAGATTGATATAACAGAAAAAAAAATGTTTATATTTTATCATATTCTGTGTCTTTTTATGGATATTCAGAAAGTATTCTACAGGGATACTTTACTGGAGCTTGGACAGTATAGTTAAATTGTAACAATCATTCTGAAGAATACAGAATATTTATTTGTTATAAAAAACCAAGAATGTGTCAACAGTACACGGATGCCCAATCAGCTTAATCATTTTCTATGTTCAGTGGACCGTGAAATTGGGGTTAAAACTCTTGTTTGGCATTAACATTAGAAAGATCATATCATAGGGAATATTTGTTCTAGGTTTCAAGCTGATTGAAATTCAACCTTAGCCAAAACTACCTCGACCAAAAACTTTAACCTGTTTATCCATTGATTGTTGCTTCTTTTATGTCAGTGGTTTTTGTAAATTAACATTATAATGGTTAGACGCATGAATTATAACGTGTTGCTCTCACTTGTTGAAACGACAATAAGAACAGTTATTTTATCTTTAATTATTTCTACGGATCGGGATATTCTCACAGTTTTGTCTGTTTGTCTTTTTCATTTTTAGCCATGGCGTTGTCAATTTATTTTCGATTTATGAGTTCGACTGTCCCTCTGGTATCTTTTGTCCTCTTTGATCAATGGATGACATTACAAAACGAATAATCTGGTCGAGATTGTCCAAAAGTGATGTAAAAGATTACCCTGAAAACAGACAGAATACAATCATGCTGATCAAATAAATTAGTCTGTGTGTCCAACTCTTTCATTGGATACACGCGCAATGATTTTTTTTTCAAAGCTGTAGTTATTGTTCCATTTGATCAACCTATGAGTTTCAGCAGAGTTTTTGATTTCGTTTATTGTTCTTTTTTTTAATGATGCAACTTTTCACCAATTTCAAAATAGGATGCAAATAATCATAGGCAACAGTTCAGCCTTCAACTATATAAAGTAGACATTTTAAACTAGTAACGACACACACAATACAAATAATACAACAGAAACAATAAATCCCAAATACTCTAGACAAGTTGTGAATTATTTAGCAGAGGTTATTTTAGGGTTTCCATCAATGCCACTTTTCCTATCGGACGAAACACTTAGTCAACAACTAAGAAAATATTTAAGGGATTTTCTGACTTGATACGGTACGTGTATATTTAGAACATGATGGAGCGGATTTTACTATTTATCGAGGTTTCAGGAACTCCTTTTCTTTATCTCGATCAGTGGAGTAACTAAAAAGGAGAAAAAATGAAAGAAAATCCTTTCAGAGATAAAAAAAAACTCTATAATGTCAATGTTGCAGACGACTTAGAGGTAAAAAGTTGAAACGGAAAACTGATGAACTCTGAACTGCACTTTCATTGAGGGTTTAGAAATTACAGAAGCAAAACAAATTGTACTATTCATGCTTATTTTCCAACTGTTAAATAAGTGACATTTCATAGGAGGATACCATTCCTTACCCAAATTTGAATGTTGTTTATATAGAAATAATCATTTTGACCGTTGATCTGTTAAACTCATATTCAAAACGCTTCTTCTCCTTCCCTATAGCTATCTATGCTATTTTCGTTCCAATCAGAAACAAAAACAGAACCAACCTTCCAGAAACGATTTTTCTTTAATTTAACTCTTTATTTGCTTTAAATAGCAGTGACCTTGCCCTTTGACATAGTGATCTTAGTATCTTTAAGCTTCTTTCATTCTACAATGCATTTTATCTGTATAAGTTTAGGTTCATTTTAATAAAGCAAGGGAACTCAACTTACTATCTGGCAACAATTACTTCACCTAACATTATATATAAAAACTTATTGATCACAAAATGTAAAAGACATCTTCACCTTCAATTAACTGTATAAGCTTCTTAAGAATCAGAAAAGAAAGGGAAACACAAGTTACCATCTGCAAAACTAGTTTACCGATTTCATTTTAGTTTTAGTAACAGCAACCTTGACCTTGAAACAAACACAAGGGAATTTGTCAAAAACTTATTTATTGCGGACTAGCGTAATTTGAACCACATATGTCTTTGATTGTGTGTGTCGTTGATTTGGTGGCTTTTTTTGCGACTAACCAGTTAGTGTATGTTTGGACGTCTTTATTTCTATCTTAGTTTTTCTTTCTTTCTTGTTTTATGTTTTTTGTTTACTATTTTATTGTTAATGATTTATATGTTGAGTTAATTTTCAATCGCGTAGTGGAATTAGCTATTTATGGATTCTTATAAATTCTATATATAACTTTTGGACTATTTTAAATCTCGGTTTATTTCTGAAATTTATTCTTACATACTTTTGAATTTTTAACCCTGTATGCTAACATTGCCTAAGTGAAATTTTTCAATTGTTTGTATGTACATTGAACGACAAATATATGTGACGTATAAAATTTTCTGACGTCAGACACACAAATCAATGAATGTATTTGTAGATTGATGTTTTTGTGTTCTGTTAAATTGTTCCTATTAAAATTGTTACACGATGATGACTGCTGTTCCCATATTTTGACCATTTTATTTATTGTGTCTGTTTAGTTAACGCATCATTGTAAATATAACGGAATTTGATGAGACTGTCACCAAAGTGAGAGGGTTAGCGCTATAGAACCAGGTTTAATCCACCATTTTCTACATTTGAAAATTCGTGTACCATTTCAGGAATATGACAGTTCTTGTCCATTCGTTTTTGATGCGTTTTGTATTTTAATTTTGCCATGTCATTATGGACTTCCGAATTGATTTTCCTCTAAGTTCAGTATTTTTGTGATTTTACTTTTTTAATTTCTTCTCGTTAATGTTGAATGAAATATCAATAAAAGAATAATCAGTAATTTATAGTTTAATTCATATTAATTATTCTGATATTTCAGGTGCGAACACCATTACTTCTGATAACTGGAGGTATTCCTTGCCTTTGATGGTCACTTGGACATAACGGCCACTCATTTTCTGGTTGCAATGAAATACAAGATGCTGCCCAGTCGTTGCTGGACCTTTATAATGTGCACACAAGGACAAATCGTTCAAGGTTCGCCCAACAGTGATATCCACGTCATGGAGACGTTCACCTGTTCAAACAGTAATAAAATAACTACAGATGGACAAAATACATATTATCTACCTATAATTTTTTTTTCGGCCTATATAGGTTTTTCTATAGGTTAAATCTTCATGTTTCCATCATATCGAGTTATTCGAGGAGTGTAATTTCTCGATGTTCTTATATGTGTTCTATATTATTTGGTTTAAACATATGAATTTCAGTCTCAGTACCTACGTGTTCCCGATGTCTTAAAAATAGAAGGCCCTCTTAACATCGAAAGTCGTCATACAATGTCTAGAATTGAAAAATGCTTCTTTTGTGATGTATCTATTGTGGACTATAATTATTGTATCCACTTCCTTTGAACTCTGGTGGATAGTTGTTTCATTGGCAGTCATACAAAATAATTTTAAAACTTTATGTTAATAAACTCATCATAGATACCAGGATAATATTTTTATATTTACGCCATACGCGAGTTTCGTCTACAAAGTATCATCAGTGACACTTGAATAAAAAAAATGTAAAGGCCAAACACAGTAGGAAGTTAAGAACATTGATGACGAAAAACCCTAAACGTTTTGTGAATGATTTCAGGACCGATGTTAATGGTGTGTTTCTGAATCTTCAGTAAGTATTAATCTAGCTTTGGAACCATAGCTCTTATGTCCTTATGATATTTTTGACAATATGCATTCTCTACTAAATAAACTCATCATAGATACCAGGACTAAATTTTTTACATACGCCAGACGCGCGTTTCGTCTACAAAAGACTCATCAGTGACGCTCGAATCCAAAAAAGTTAAAAAGGCCAAATAAAGTACGAAGTTGAAGAGCATTGAGGACCAAAATTCCTAATAGTTTACCAAAACGTTTGGCGCTTACACGGACAGAGCTGAAGTTACAGGTCACATAAATATTATTCAGGACCTACACGTTTCAAACTTACTTAACAAACGGCACATTCCCACAAAATTAACTACATGTAATAATACATTTATTGATTCGAAAACCCTTTTGAACTCTCATGAAAGGAAATATTTAAGAATTGTAAAATGTTCAGGATAGGTTTTTGAGAAATATTTGTCAAGAACCAGTGAAATATTTCCTGAGTCGCTAGGCAAAGAAAATATCTTTTCAAAACTTCTATTTTTCGTATACCATTCTTAAGCATGATCATTATATTGCTATTCCGATGAACAAACATTGGTATTTTTAAAAGGGCTTATACATTTGTTATACAATCGAGTGTACATAATTCTTTCATTTTGTCAAATGGATACGGTAAAATCGTCGGTGATAAAATGATATGTGTCTGATAAAACAACGCATTTTGCATAAACAATACACTGCACTCATAGATTTTTACGCATCTCACCAAGCCCCTAGCTGTGGTACATGACTGATATCAATTGTACATATTTTAAATGTTTGGCTTTGAGCGTTCCTGATGAAGGTAAATCCAGAAAAGCGCTTCGGAAGAAAGAAACTATTAACGTGTTTAAAACTTCATTTCATTTCCCGTCTTCGCGTTTTCGGTTCTTCATTACTCGATATCGCGTTTTCCTGGTATTTAAGGAGGGATAAATCCTACTTTGTAAATGAACACTCTGATTCAAACAAAACATTCTCTGAAACTGACATTATCAAGATGCTTGATTTCTTGATTGACAAAATATCTGTTACGTTTGGAGGACGTATTTTTCAACAGATTGTCGGAATTCCAATGGGAACCAATTATGCCCCCCCTCCATTATTACCGACTTGTTTCTTTATTAATATGAGGCTGACTTCATACAGGAACTTCTTAGGAAGACAAATAAGAAGGTATCAACATTCTTTAACTTTACTTTACGGTATACAAATGATGTTCTCTCACTAAATAATTCAAATGTTGGTTACTATGTTGAACGCATCTATCCCATCAAACTAGAGATGGAGGATACTACAGATACAGTTAAGACGTCCTCATATCTTGACTTACATCTACAAATTGACAAATAGGGTCGGTGAAAACAAAACTTTACGACAAAAGAGATTATTTCAGTTTTCCAATTGCGAACTTTCCATTTCTAAGTAGCAACATTCCACCAGCACCTGCATACGGGGTATACTCTCCCCATTGATACGATATTCTCGTGCTTGTATTCCCTATCATGATTTAATGACAGAGTGTTGCTGCTCACAAGGAAGCTATTAAACCAAGAGTTCCAAATGTTGAAGTTGAAATCATCCCTTCGTAAATTTCACGGACGCAATCACGAATATTAACTTTATACCAATTATAAAATAATAAACTTGCGGCAAAGTGGTAAATCACAACATGAGGTGCTAAATTTTATACATTGTATCCGGATTTTGACAATAAATGTTTCTTTAGTGATGTTAGGGATCAAAAAGTATTTGGAAGGCCATTTAATTTACCTCAATTTAGAATAGACTCTTAAATTTTAAAGAGTCAAACTAGGATGAACGGACTATATATTATTATATATTAATTTAATAATAAACAGTTTAAAATAAATTTGCGGCCAAGATGTAATACCATAAACATGAGGTGTCAATTTTATATATAAATGCGTTATGTTAAAAAAATTATTTTTCCCTCTTTTGGTCCTTTTGTTGTTTGTGCTGTATTTAGACCCTTCTACAACGAAATTTGTTACATGCACGCGTATAAAAATTGGGGTTTTTATCAAACGCAATCATAGGTTTGAACGTTGTTTTCAATTTAGACTTGTTTATATTCATTTCCTTTAAGCTTGTATTATATATTTCCTCCGGTTTATATAATCCTAGTTTGACTCTTTAGACGTTTTATATATACTGACTGACTTTAAAAACGCAACACTCATTTTGTTGTTTTAAAAAAAAATCATGTTTGATCCTCAAACAATTACTATTCATGCTTAACATACTTCTTTCTCTTTCGAAAAAAAATCATCATCTGACTTTCCTATGGTTATAAGACCTACCGAATTATTGAGATCGCACGAATTTTAAGAAGCAAAATTTCAAACCAATAAAAGTCTTTTTTCATTTTGTTTTCTTTGTGAAACAGTTCTTTTAGTCCTTGGCCACAATTAAATCAGTTAAAAAATGTTGCATCTTCATATTGCCAAGACTGAGGAATAAAAAACTGAATCAACCCATTAGAATACTGCAAACAGGGATCCTGAACGTGCTGCAACCAGACAATTCGACGTCAGAAACTCGTCTTACTGTCCTTTCGACAATGATACCGTAGAAGAAATTTGTTAAAGACCACCAATGACCAGATCAACATGTAGTGACAATGCTACGTCTATAGAATTTCATTACGCAACGTCATTTGCGAGACAGACCAACGGCCGCAACGTCAACTGCTAATCAAATTGCTGAATGCCATTTTGCACAGATTGATGCCATAAGTGTTTCCCATTAACTGAACTGCCAAAGAATCGACTGCAGAAAAACATTTAAAGCCTTAAAGTTTCAACCGCATTATTGCCAAAATCCATTGTAATAGGTGGAACAACGGTAAAATCAAAAGGTGCAAAACAGAACCCAAAACGTGTCGAACAGAATTGGTTGACTTTTCTGATAATCATTTTGGCGTTTGTTACAGGCAGTCATTGCTTTTGACGGTCACACGTTCATTGGTAATGGGAAAACCAGGGTTTCAGTATATACCACGATATTGAAACGTTGAAAATGACGTAATCAATTCAACTTTAGACCTGGCATTTTTTAAACATTGAAGTAATGAAAGAACTTTCTGTTCATAAGTTTGTTTTCAAAATAAATAATCTTCGAAAATGGGAATTACAAAAAATAATCTAGTGCTGCGTTTCTTTGTTTCTTGTCTCATTGGCAATCATACCACATCTTCTTTTTTATAATCACTGTAAATAAATATATGTATATGTCTGCCTGTGTGTAGTAACAACTGCAAATTATACCTTGTCCATCATGATTAAGAAACACCAGGCCTTAGAATATGTATAAAGTGCCTAGAAAATCAACCTAACGACGTTAAAGTAGATTTGAACACCTCCCAGGTCAGGGCTTGAACCTATACTTTTTATTTCTTACTTCTACGACAACTCTGTCTAGCATTGCGCAGAGACCGTATCCCCTCCTCTAACTCTAGCTTATTTTTATAAGCTTATATCAGTCTAAAAATTTGCACAACGGTACTGATATAAGGAATGATGCCCAGCGACAGTTTCGTGAAAGCTTTTGGATAAAGGAGCTAAATGTACATCATCCAAACAGCATCAATAGGAAATACTAACAGATTCGTTTTTCACTCATTTGTTATGTTAATATGCACTGATACGTATATTGAAGTATAATGTTTTGTTTATATTATCAGATTCAACATTTTGGATTAAAATCAATAGACCAAAACTTACCTGTACACAGCTACTTTTGCATAGGTACTATTTCTGTACTAAAAATCTGTAGTACTGGAAATTTACTTTTAATTTTTAGTACTATTTCTTTACTTTAAAATTATTGTAATATTTAGGTACTTATATTTTACAGTACTTGATTTGTACTAAATATTTTGGTACAGAAATAATACAATATTCCATGTTTGAAAATCATAGTTTTAAGAGATTTGAAATAGAAAAACTTTCTAAATGCTGAAAATGTAACGGTAGTAACCAAAAATCTGTAGTACCTAAATTTCAAGTACAAATTAAGTACTGTAAAATACAGGTACCTAAATATAACAATAGTTTTAAAGTTACAAAATAGTACTGAATATTAAAAGTAGATTCCCAGTACTACAGATTTTTAGTACATAAATAGTACCTATGCAAAAGTAGCTGTGTATCACTGATCTATTTGTACACCTAATATCAGTATTGATAAAACCTTTGACACTGAAGAAGGCTATTTGTTAAGCCGAAATATTTGTCAACACGATTTAATAACAATATTTTCGTATAATAACATCTTATATCTGTACCGTTGGGAAAATTTTTAGACTGATATAAATGTTTCCTTATCTGCATAGTATCGTCTATTCTAAACGATTCGGTACATAGTAAATCTGTTGGTTGGTTCTTTTTATAGACTTCTATATATATACCGAAAGCTTCATTTTTATGAAGCCCAGGTGGTCGTGTGGTCTAGCGGGACGGCTACAGTGCAGGCGATTTGGTGTCACGATATCTCAGTGGCATGGGTTCGAATCCCGGAGAGGGAAGAACAAAAAATTTGCGAAAGCAAATTTACAGATCTAACATTGTTGGGTTGATGTTTAGACGAGTTGTATATACCTTATGTACACAGCCATGTATCACCATCACTGCTGTTGATCCGATGAATAAATCTGTTGTAGAGTTGTCACTGGCTCAGACTTACTTATAAATATAATTATTTTCTGTGACTGTATCTTACATTAATTTGTAGGATCCTTTACTATAGATAATTAAGCTGATCTGTAAGAATAACATCTTTATGCCTTATATATCATGTACTGTAGTACGACGCTTAATTAAAACTGACGTTGAAACGTAACACCGGCCACCAAAAGCTTCAGTTTTATGAAGCCAAGGTGGTCGTGTGGTCAAACGGGACGGCTACAGTCCAGGCGATTTGGTGTCACGATATCTGAGTAGCATGGGTTCGAATCCCGGCGAGGAAAGAACAAAAAATTTGCGAAAGCAAATTTACAGATCTAATATTGTTGGGTTGATGTTTAGACGAGTTGTATATATATGGTGTACTAAAAAATTATTGACACCGTATGTTTGTGGCATAACATCGTGGCCACAAGTTAATTTTTTTCTGTTTAGTATCAAATTTATATTAAGATCCATTTTGTTACATCTTGTGATCAATTTTATTTGGCAGTCGCCAATGGCAGTCAGCAGGGTTAAAGAACATCAGTTGTTCGACCTGTTAGTCAAATGCGTTTTGTTTAAATATACTTTTTCACTTTTTTGGTCTTTTGGAAAATGTTGTTTGTGCTGTTTTTAGACCCTTCTACAACGAAATTTGTTTTACATGCACACGTATAAAAATTGCGGTTTTTATCCAACGCAATCATAGGTTTGAACGTAGTTTTCAATTTAGACTCGTAGATATATATATATATATATATATATATATATGCCAAGTATATTTTATATCATATCAAAGATACTTTACTATTCTTGACGTTGGTATAATTACATAAATGTCATTTTGTTTTTATATCTTATGGTTTCTGTCTAATTACCATAAACATAATATTTCAATAATTTTATTGCTGTTATATCCAAATACAAAATTGATTCCTCATTTATTATGACGGTTAAGATACGTTGCGGATCAATATTAGGGAATATATCAATCGCGTGAATGAAATATCATATATCAAACCTCATGGTTTACTAATGTACCTAAAAGTAGTAAAATAAAACTTACTGAACGGAACTTACCAGCATGATCTGATCTGTTTATAATTTCAATCCGCTTTATATCATACACATGCCCAAGATCTACCCACCAATATGGCATATAATCATGGTTAGTAACTGCAAATGTACTTGGATTTCCATCGTTTGCATATTCAGTTGCACAGCAGATATTATTTCCCCAGGAACGCGTTTTACCCCACCATGAGCTTTGTTGAGATCTTTTCTTTAGCGCAACATTCCGAATAACTCTGCAGTCTGAAGGAAGAAAGTTTATATAGGTTAAAATATATAAAACATAAATGAGTCGAATATTAGTACGTTTACATTTGTGTTGATCTAATTACGTTTTAAACAAGTATCATTTCAAAATTAAAGAAATGCTTTCAACAGAATAGCTATAATGTGCCTGAAAGTAATAACATTAATTTTATGTTGGAATCCTTATATAAACATGTTAAAGTACGAATCGAAAATCAGAAAAATCTAGGGCTATGTCATTGTAAGAGAGGCGAAGGATGCCAGAGGGACACGCAAACTTATTGATCGAAAATAAACTGTCAACGACATGGCTAAAAAAGAAAAAGACAAACAGACATATAATAGTACACAAGACACAACATAGAAAAAATAAAAACTAAAGCAACACGAACCCCACCGAAAACTGATGTTGATCTCAGGTGCTCCGGATTAAAAATATCCTAGGATATGACCTAAGATATGTATTGGAACAATTTTTAGGATGGTCTTATGACGTATCTGAAACATGTCTTAGTATGTAAACAAAGCAATCTTGGAACATTTCTAACTGCCATAAGAACTGTCATTAAATCGGAATAAAATACCATCACTACACGTTTATTTGATTATTAAAAATATGCAGAGAATATAATGAAATGTATTTTTAAATAATATCATAATATCATAATAACAAACAGCCATAGACAGGAAGAGACGGAAAGAAACTGTAGTTGACCTATGTCCCCCTTCGGATTCTATATAATTTTTTTAAAAACAATTACATAGAATCAAAATGTTTATACTGGAATTTAATGAGTAGTTTGTATACATAAAGTTCTGATTTTTACTCGTATATGTGGGAATTCTAATTTTAAATAGGTGGTTTCTTAATCTACTGGATTCCAATTTGTATTGTAAAAAATGACTGTCAGCTTGACTGCATATTGATACTTTAGCATAATAGCTGAGAGTAACAATGAGATGTTGTTGTTGATTGAGCACAATAAGTGATGTCATCAATAATTGCAATATAACAAAATTCTGATATTCGTTCTGTAATTTTTTCAACGATAGGAACACTAGTTTTTCTTAATCTTAAAGGAAAAAAGGAAGATGGCTACCAAACAACCTGTCTATAAGATCAATATTTGATTGAGATAGCTGTAAAATGTTATAAATCCCAAGTAAATCCCAAGTTGATTTCAAAAAGTTATAAAAAGAAATCAAAGAATACTATCTGAATTAAGTCCGAACATTCGTCCATTAATAAAACCATAAGGAATTGACAGCAATGAACAGAACAAACAAATAATCTGGAACTTCATTAGAGTTATATGTGTTGATTCAGATTAGTTGAGACTAAATTGAAATGTCAAAACAGATCTAGACTGGTTGAGATAGGCCGTGACTTTTCAATTCTGAGTCGAGACTGGTCAAGCGTTTGTCGAGACCACATTCAGACTATATCAAATTATTAAGTGCTCAATTACACTTGCTCAGTAAAGTCGAGACTAAAGTCGAGTACATTTAAGTACAGTTGAGATCTGTCGAGATGATGTCGAGTCTTGTCAAGTAAAAGATGTGCTCAACCTTACTGGTCGAGCACAAACTATGTTTTTTTCAGACTCTGACAATCTTCAGTATTACCCTCTTGTCCAGCGCTTCAGACCACTCGACCATATCTGCCAGATTAAGATATTACTTCAATATTCGTAGTGTTACTATTTCACGTTAGAGGAATATAGAAATAGACATTAGACATTAGACATGTAATTAAGTGTGTATATATGTTATATTTAAGATTGAAAACTTTGGCACCAAGTGGGATCAATGAAAAGGTGTAGTTTTAAATCGCACAATGCTTTTCATTTGTTTTATTTTACATATTTCTACACAGTCTCTACTGCTATTCCTTTAACTTTTTCAACTCTAAATTTCTAAAATTATAGCAGTTTAGATAGCAGAATCTATTTTATTTTGATAATTTTAAATCAGCTGAAATTTTAGAAATGTACCAGTTCATATCGCACATAATTATTTTTGTTAGTAGTTGACCGTCACCGTCACCCGCATCCGTATTTAGAACCGTCAATGGTGACCGTATTTGTCACCGTCACCCTCACCCGTATTAAGCACCGTCACCGGCACGACAATCTTAAATTAAAATAAAGTTAACTTTCAACGCTTGTCTGTATTTCTCAGACATATTCCAGCTTCTATTAAAGTTTGTCACTTGCCATTCTTTGTCAACACAACACTCTCTCGTTTCTGTTGTTGTTTTTGTATTTATACTTTCGTCTGACCAATCAGAAATCATGAATCATATACAAGGGAAGTCCCGTAATGTTGATATTTTTTGTAAACATGGATTGATCGTCATCAATAAAGATGGGTTCTGACTTTTAATTTATTAGTAGATCATTAGAACAGTTTTATTTGAAATTGTAGTATAATAAGGTTACTACCGCGAAAATACGAAATCAATACGTGAAATAAAAGTTCTTAACAACTACCATACAAAATTGTCGTATCATGGAAACATCAACCAAATTAACAAATTACAAGTCCTACATTACTTGCAACATTAGACATCTCACTAACATCTATTGTTTGTCCTCAATAATTTAAAGAAACTAGAAATAGGTTTCCTATAAAAAGGGGGGAATGCCGGCATTACATTATATCCATGTATTGTCGTTACTCGTAACGATCCAGCGCCCTAATTAAAAAGATCGTTGATTTATACGTTTTATATATATAAATATGTATGAGACATCAAGATATTATAGAAATATAGTTTTAATGTCTGATTAATGTCCAGCTTTGTTATAACTAAACGTTTTGTCTTCTTAACATTTGAATTTAATTTCGATGTATGGAAAAAGACTCTTCTATCTTAAATTGCAATTCTACATTCCATTGGAAGATGCAGATAATAACCCAACATCTTGAGCGACATAAACAAATTTAATATATTTTGACTTATTTTGACAATAATTTAACTTTATCGGATGACGTTTCTATATAATTGGGTAAGTCAACGATATACATATTAACTAAATTGAGACTTAAATTGTATATTTCGTCCCTCTTTATTTACCTTTTTGTACTACCCCAACATCTCATTGAACAACTCCTGTTTCAAAACAATTCCTAATAACATATCATTAAAACCATATAGGCAAAAATTTCAATAACTTGCTGGAAATTTACATAACAAAAGCTGATAGTCAAATATTTTACAATAGTACTGCAACTGACATCGAAAAAGACGCTTAGTTAACGAGTTTAATGGTCCGGAATAACACACGGCTGCAAATTGTTTTAAATGATAGAATAATATCTATATTTTAATTTCCGTCGGGTCGTAAAAAGTTTCTATGGTCACATTTTTGTATGTTATCCCTTTAATGGGGGTACCCCTTAATTTACGGTTTTGGGTAGTTACCTAAAAAAATATTTTTTGATTGAATTTCTCGCTATTTTCGTAAATATTTTCTATTCACATATAATCAAGGATCATCGGAATGATGAAGACATAAATATAATACCATCTCCAAGTAAAACTTTCAAACTTAAAGTTGGCTGTTTTTTAGATAGAAATTTAACGCGTTTTTCTTTGAAAACGAGAAAACATATGATTCAAAAACAGTATTTGACATTTGAGAGGACAAAACATATTATTGCGATACTGCATGCAAATTTTGTTGGGCAAATTCCAAACAATTTTGTCAAAAACTCAAAATAAAAACATCATTTGTACCTTTTTTAATTACGGAAATTTCCTATCCGTCAATCAGCTCCACCATTTATTTTTTCCTTCACAATCAATTTGATAGTTTCGATGTGATTATGTAGATTTTGTAGGAGAAGTTAATTTATTTTTGAGTGATATGAATATATATAGTAGTTCTTTCGTGTATTTTCTGTAACAAGTTATATTTTTGGTAATAAAATTTTGACTTTATATAAAAGTTTACCAAATCCTTCGGATAAGACGTTTTTCCGGATAATGACTAGTTGACATTGTGTGAAAAGACATTGTATGTCAATGTTTACCCTCAGAGCAATTAATATGCATGCAAGTGGTCGGGGGGAAAGTACTACTGAAGTTTCGCAGAGATTTGGTGTGTGACAAGGTGATGCTAAAACCAACTTCTCTTGATATTCTGCTTTCCGTGGTCGAATCATCAGTGATGTTATGAGACTTGCACCAGAAGGCAAAATTGGTGCGTCTTTAAATTAGATTGATTGATTGATTGTTGGTTGCTAAACGTCCAGTGGCAAATATTTCATGCATGTTCAGGACGAGAACAAGTTAACAATAAAAACAATAGGTAGATTTTGTCATAATAGAGGCCATTCGTGATGATGATCGGGAAAATTTAGACTGCCACTGGAAAATGATGGTATATTGGATTGGGACAGAAATTTTCCATTGCATCATGCCACCTACGGACCCCTCAAAGAGTTGATGCAAGGGTTTTTAACGTGCAAAGAACGTGACACTACCTTTTCACGAGGTATCGGATTTAACGTCCCCATTTTGACCGGACGTGACTGCGAACTTGATACATCACGCACAGCCAAACGGACTCCCCACTTCGTTTTACTGCCGGTCGGGAGAAGACCAAGTGACCATATTTCGTTTCCCCAGTCACCCTTGGGGAACTTTAAATTAGAAACATCAGAAATCAATATATGTGATCAAACTTATCGACATGTATCCTCACAACCTGGCACTTTTATACGATCTCGTGCTCAGTTTCTTCCTTGTAGTTTGGATATGAAAACAGGGTTTTTGTGTAAAAGAAAAACCTTTAAAAAACCCCAGAAAACCCCAGAAAACTGAGTCCTCTAAACGTGTTGACAGTCTTTTAAGTTGTGCTTATTAATGTAAGTAATCATTTATCCATGCATAACCAAGTACTTATTGAAGTCAACACCTGAGCAATTAAGTAAAACGGTTACTGAAAAGATAGAATTTCAACTTGCTGTCAGTTAATTAATAACGATTGTTAGTGATGTGATTTGTTCTTCCGTAAGAAAAAGCCTTTCTCATGTAGCACATTCACTATATATACCGATCAATTTTACCCAAGATTGTCTCTGATGCTTACCAAACAACTGACTCCAGAATTAACTAGACATTGTGACACCTTACAATTCAGACACAGTGGGGCCAAGGGATATTAAATATAGAGTTTAGCTCTGAACTTAATTTAGTGGATGCCATATCTGCTGCAGGAAAATTGAAGTCTATGTTAAGACTTTCAGAATTACACCAAGGTGTGTCTGAAAATATCAAGGATACATTAAAAGAAGAACAATTACTTCACTCTGCCACCAGTGCCCTTATGAGCTATGTCCTCGTTTTGGTATTTCTATGGAAATGATGCCCGCATTGCTTGTTAATAGATATAGGAAGATGTGGTATGAGTGCCAATGATACAACACACCATCCAAGTCACAATTTATAAAAGTAAACCATTATAGGTCACGGTCCGGTCTTCAACACGGAGCCTAGGTTCAAAAGTTCATTTGTTAGTTTTAAATAAAATTGATAAAAAATAACACAAAGGCGTTTCTGAACCGTATATTGTCCCTAAAGATAACAAAAATTCGTAAATGTATGGCTATTACTAAATCAATCGTTTCTGTAGCAACATTCGCCCCATTACATTTGGGATTGGCAGTGCAGATACATCATGCATATGCATATGGGAATATGGGTCACGAACATTGATCAAAACTTTGTACTCACATTTCTTTTGTGTTTCCTATGCAAAGGTAAGACTATATCTGACGAGTTTGACCGAATCATGACGGTATTTACGCTCCAGATAGCATTTGTACTCAAAAACTATGTTTGCTTTGAACAAACTCTGTCCTGCGCCGAACTTGTTCTTATAAAAAAGGGAAGTGTCTTGTAATGCTAATACGCGTACTGAATCCGCATATGATGACTAAGAGATTGATTCATGTCGCTATTTTATGAATACTTGAGCTATTGTCTGTTGCTTTTAAAAGTTATAAAAGGATCATGACTGATTTTGAATTACAACATTAGAAAATTGGCATTGCATTGTATAATTTTTCATCCTTCCCTTAAAAAATTAATGAGTTAATTTTTTTACCAGGATTATGTGCCTGTCCCAAGTCATGAGCCTGTAATTCAGTGGTTGTCGTTTGTTTATGTGTTACATATTTGTTTTTCGTTCATTTTTTTACATAAATAAGGCCGTTAGTTTTCTCGTTTGAATTGTTTTACATTGTCTTATCGGGGCCTATTATAGCTGACTATGCGGTATGGGCTTTGCTCATTGTTGAAGGCCGTACGGTGACCTATAGTTGTTAATGTCTGTGTCATTTTGGTCTTTTGTGGATAGTTGTCTCATTGGCAATCATACCACATCTTCTTTTTTATATTATCCCACTAAAAAATGTTCATGCACCAAACTGACTTTGTTTTACACTCATTTTTTTTAAACCTCGCATTCGCCTCGGGTGACTATAGTATATTTTGTGTTATAACTGCTAAGTCCAGACTTTGCAAATACACAATATGTATTTATCTATAACTAGATACTAATTTTCACAAAATACACAACCTTTAAGATGCAAAATTTAAAACACTGTTTCAGCGCTTAGATTTTGTTTTTTTCAAAGATAGAAAAAATATTGAAATAATTTGATAAACTGGTGTTTTATACTTTAGAAAATAATTATGTAATATACTATAGTGAAATACTATACACAATATGAAAGTTTATGGATGTGAAAAGGTCAAGGCATTTCTTCTTTTGCTATGTCTTAAATGGAAAAAAAATCAGAAGGTTCCAAATCAACGCCATTTTGTAATGGCAGCTCTTCATATAAGTAGTCAAATTTGTCGTTTTAACATCGTTTATAGCATATGCTTATGATTGAAACGTTTTTGTAGCATTCTATTGAATAAATATCAAAATATTTCTCCTTTTTGTCGTTGTGGTTGAAATATTGATATTTTTAGGTCTGACCTTTGACCTCAATTTCACAAAATTGTGACCACTCTGGATTTTACGACCCAACTTTTCTTATTATACACGTTTTCCTCTTTCCATCGATATATAATTTAGGTGTGTGTTCTTCCGGACCATTAAAGTTTTAAAAAATGAACTCTGGTTGCAGTACTACAAACCCAGTTTACTAAAGTCTTATATCTCAGACTAAACAATCTTTGAAATCATATTATTTAAAATCCAGTGAAAAGGTTACAATATAATCATAGAATCTCTAATTGATATTCCTCTTAAACTTAAAAGAGCCTCTTTGGATCATGTTGTATGTACGATATTTATATAATCAATTTTCCATGATTTAATATATAAACAACATATAAAAATTAGGTTCAATAGGTAATAAAGGGAATACTAGCACATAAAATAATTTCGGTTGTATTTAATCATTTCATTCGATGTTTCAAAAACCAGAAATCTTTAAATTATCTTTATATTTCCGTTTGCTTTTATTGTAGTCATTTAATAATCTAATAACATATTATTCTTCGTCCAGATTTTTAGTTTTTAAAAAATAGATATGTCATTATGTGTATAAAATATTAAAAAATATTTAAACCAGTTATTATCACTTTCCTCAGCACTAACATTTATTTCATTTTTTTCGTAACAAAGTCTTTAAGTGCTGAGGTAAGTGATAAGAACTGGTTTAAATATGTTTAACATTTTATGCACATAATGACACATGTCCCTTTTTTCCTTTATCTAAGAAGGTAACATATTTATTAGGTAAAAATCCAAAATCACGAAGAGCTAATCAAACAAAAAAGGACCTAAAGAATAGCCAAAACCAAAATAAATTATATATACTAAATAAATAAATGATTTTGAAAATACGTTGAAGCTATAAAAGTCATGAGAGTTCTGAATGCAATTAGGTTCTATCCGGGCACTCTGCTTCTAAACCTTGGTTCCATCTGACTCTTTTGGTTCTGAACCTTGGTTCTATCCGGGTTGTTTGGTTCGAAACCATGGTAACTGGTTCAAGATCTGGGTTGTTTTGTTATAGCAATCCAACTTCTTGGTTCCATCTGGGTTCTTTTCTAATGTTCTCGTTGAACTTGAAGAAGATATCCACAAGTATCCGAATAAAAAGATAAAGTAGGTCAGAGACGGTAAACTTGTTTTATAACATTAAATATTTCAGCATTGACGGAAAATGAAGCTGTAGGGTAATTATCTTCTCATTTTAATTATTTTGATTAGGAAACTAGACATAAGTAAAACATTGTATAGATTTTGAAAGTAAACCGAAATATACAGTATATCGACCATCCTTTTATTTAAATCATTCGTTCCGTTTTTATTTATTTTCGTTTACTCATCCCTTATTTCCGTTAATATTTCTAGAAGTTTTAAAACCAACCATATACGACGTGTCGTTCAATTGGCCAACGATATGTGCATCTAGCCACTTGCACTAGTAACCCGAATTTAACTTGATCGGACAAAAACGCATTAACGCTGTTTGAATGAGATTAATCGTCATTTGATAAAGATTGAAAAAAATTAAAAATCATTTTTAATTTATTTCAATGCATATCAAATCATTTTAATGCCAGTCAAATGATTCGCTTGCAGTCGTTCAATTGAATTCAAGTTGGTGGTAAGTTACGTCAAACAAATAGGCCACGCCCCCGTTAAACTATTTCAAACTGGTATTAATTCGTTTTAAACCGTGTTGAGACCCGAGCTTTTAACAGGTAAATCACTCAAGCAAAACAACATCGATGTATCTTAATTGACGACTTCTATATATATTTGATTGAACATTTATTTTCAAGTTTGACTGAATTTTATTTAATTGGCTTAGTAATAATGTCAGATTTGATAGAAATACATGTGAAGTATATGTAACAAATCGTTTTGTTCAGAATTTTTTTTAAAAAGACATATAGAGAGATAATGATAATCAATTTAAGTTTGTAAGCTTTAATTAGTTTAAAAATAAGCTATAATATATTACAAAAATGTATATGAACACTAATGGAGTAGGTTCAGTAAGATCCCTTTTTGTCCCCAAAATAAAGGAGTTTTACAAAACTGTTAAAATGTAAACTTTTAGTTATTAAATGGAAAGTAAAATGCTTCTGCTACATAAATATGGGCTATTTTTGACAATACAATGCACATATATCTTGTAATAGCATCTCTAAGTCATGCTACCGTACTGAATACTTCACAATTATAGCATTTTAGTTAAAGTTTAGACGGTTTCCGTCTTTAATGAAAGTGGCCGTATTTGTGTTCATTCTTAATATTGAAATGAAAGTTGTATATGATGATAATACATAACATATATAAAGGTTGAGGATGAACACGGATGCGGCCACTTTCATTTTTGACAAAAACCATCTGAAAAGTAACATTTTTTGGTGCATATTTGATAAATATTCCATATTTATGCTTGAATCGAAGTGTTTTTAATGAGTAAATAAGTTAAAATCTTTCACATGAACTAATTGAATCAACTGAAATAGACACTTAAGTGTTTAAAAAGTGTCCAAAATCTTAGTCAGATGAAACTGAAATTTGACGCCAAAAACGGCCCTTACCGGACCTACTCCTTTGTCAAATTTGACACTCCTTGTGAAGGGCATGCATATAATAATTTGCCCAAAATAAAGAAATCAAAATTAAGATCGAATATTTTTATAATAAAATCGTGTGTGTGTTAATGACAGTGCTAGTGTGATGAGGATCACCAGCACAATAGTCAGAACTTCTGTGTTGGCGCCGTAGCAGAGGGGACATAAAGTGTTATCCTCGTCTGTCTGTCCGTCTCGAATGTCCCCAAAAAATGGGTTCCGTTCTCCTTACTTTAGTTTGCCTCAACCAAATACTATAAAACTTATACACAATATAAAAAAGAAAGTTTGGCATGAGGCCATGAGTGCCAGTGAGAACTCTCAACAACAGACCAAATGGCACAGAAATTTACAACTATAGGTCACCATACGGCCTTCAACAATGAGCAAAGTCCATACCACATAGTCAGCCATAAAAGGCACCTAACACATAAACAAACGACAACCACTGAAGTAAAGGCTCCTGACTTGGGACAGGCACACACATACAGAATAAGGCGGGGTTAAACATGTTAGCGGGATTCCCAGCCTCCCCTTAACCTGGGACAATGCTTATTACCTTAAAACACAAAATCCTATTTGAAATTAAGTAGCGTCACTGTTATCGTTCATGAGTTATCATGCCCCTTTATAAACATAGAAAATGCTGAATTTTTCGTTTCCGTTCTCTTAAATAATTTTGCCTCAATCAAATGTTATCAACCTTATACGCAATGCTCATTACCCCAAAACACAGATCTATCAAGTTCGATATTGGGTGGAGTCACTTTTACTGTTTTATTAGATGTAAGAAAATGTGGTACGAGTACTAATGATACAAATGTCAAAACGGAGCCTTAAGATAGGAAACATGCTAAATCTGTTGTTTCTGTTCCCTAACCAAATGTTATGAAACTTATACACAATGCTTATGGTCACAAATAAAGGCAACAGTAGTATACCGCTGTTCAAAACTCATAAATCCATGGACAAAAAACAAAATCGGGGTAACAAACTAAAACTGAGGGAAACGCATCAAATATAAGAGGAGAACAACGACACAACATTAAAATGTAACACACACACACACACACACACACACACACACACACACACACACACACACACACACACACACACACACACACACACACACACACACACACACACACACACACACACACACACACACACACACACACACACACACACACACACACACACACACACACACACACACACACACACACACACACACACACACACACACACACACACACGCACACACACACACACAGAAACGGACTAAGCATTAGACAAAATCCTATGAGATTTTATAAATCCAAAACGGTCAAAACTTCCTGAACACTGCATCTATATATGTGGAAGTTTACTCATGGTTTTTTTTCACAAGCGGGGGCATCTGTGGCCCATAAACATATTCTACATTCATTTCAGCAAGCAGCTACTTTACTTCCATTGAATTTACTTCTAATAGAAGTAACTTGCATATTTATTTTCAGGATCTCAGTGCAGTTTGGTAACCGACAGTGATATTTCAAGTTACATGTGACCAGCATAACAAAGTGTTTTACAAGATTGAGCTCTCTGTCTAAGTGTACTTTAAAGGTTCTTTGCACTTAATTCAGTTTATTGATATGCGTATACCTTCTGTGTGAATGTAAAAGATGTAAAAACAGACTATCCATATCTAAATATCTATGAAATGAAATGTAAGGTAAAATGATTGAAACATTTTGCATTATCTATCACAACTGGCAGCACATGGTACTACTGAAGCAATCAATTGAATTTATTAATCGATTAAAAAGATAAGATCATATTTGAATACAAAAATAATTTTTAATAATTTCAACAAAAGCATGAGAGTCAAGGGACATTCGGAAAGTTTCTAGAAACACAATACAATTTAAGTTTATGCTTCTACTTTGTATAAGTTCACTTTGCCCTAAATAAAAATATAGCCTGATACAAATTTTGAGTGTGTAGCCACTCCAAATTCAAGATGGTTAGCACCACTAGACACACTTTAAAATAAAACTATGGGATATACATAAACAAAGCTTTTTCTCATAAGATGTCTCGCATATTTAAATACACAAAAATTGTAGCTTTTCAAAATCTTTAACATTACATTTAACAGCTGTTGAAATTTCATTTGACAAATAAACATTTAAAGTTGAAAAAGACAGAATCTGTTCTTCATTAACTCTCTTTTAATAAAGAACCATTAAATTATGGCCATTGAATTAAAAATGTTTCTGGTTTATTGGATGAACTACTTAGATTTGACCTGATTGTTTCAGGAAAGTATCTGATAAACAATGAAATAAGTGGGAGATAACCTTAAATTTGTTGACTTTCATTTATCTTGAACATAAATGACATCAATTATATAGGATCTATAAAGCAACGGAAATCAACTTTGTAAATTTATATGAACGATAATACTTATAAATTAAAAAATAAAATAAGAGTTTTGAATGAGAGAGGTATGTTTCCTAATTTGAAAAGTTTCAAAAATCGTATTACAGAAAAATTCAACCCACACTAAACCTAATCTTATATTGCTATTAAGTATTTGTCTTAAACGTGATAAGCAGATTCCCATGACGAAATAAATTTCTTTAATAGTCAATACGATAATTTCGCTCGAAATGAAAAGACAAAAAAATTGGTAATGTATTTATTTTGACTTTTGTTTTTTAAACAGAAAAAGTATAAACTTAATTTTCAAATAGTTCCAAAAAATCTACCGTTTTGCACATAACCAAAATTACTTGAAGAGTACTAACAGCGGAAATAAGTATCATTTTTTTCAAGGAATTTGTGGTAGGTCAGTAGTACTTATTGAAGAATCAAAGGTGATGCATTATCAATATTTCTTAACATCTTATTAAATGCGATTGTCATAGCTTTTAGCTTTCTTTAAAAACAGGATTAATCCACCACTCTCTACATAAAAAAAATTGTACCACGACAGAAGGATGACAGTTGTTTTCCATTTGTTTAGTGTTTGAGCTTCTGATATTGCCATTTGATAAGAGACTTTCAGATTTGAAATTTCATCTGAGTTCGGTATTTTTCTTATTTTACTTTTTATACAGATATATATGCAGATTAGAAGGTATGGTATAATTGCCATCGGAGAGCAAATGGCATTGAAGGTAATAACTTTGTACTTTTTCGACACACAGTGAAATAATTGCGGAAAAAACAGTAAAAGTCTGAAATAGCCTTTTTCTGTACTCGACTGTACTGATTTTTACTCGACCAGTCTCAATTGGTCTGAAATTTTACTTGACAATACTTGACTGTAGTCTGAACCATACTGAAGTTGTACTCTACCAGTACCTTATCATTTTATGCGCGTCTGAGTCATGTTTGTCCTTGTCTGAACCATACTCGACCAAATCTTAACCAATCTATACCTATTAATTGTATCTTTCTATTGTATTACAACAATTTGGGAACTGTTTTAAAAAATGGCTTGAAATTTAAACAACAATTTGAAATTAAAAATGTATTCAATATAGAATTGAAACCAAAGTTTCACCATAAGCATAAAAATAACTTCAACACCATATTAATTAACACTTACATATATGTTTATATATATCAGCTTTAAAATAGAAATAAAACAAGCTGATCAAATAAATTTATAAATGAATTTGGACTAATATTTATTATTTATTATTATTTTTTTTAATGTTTCAGATATATTTTATGGTTACTGGACAATTTTTGCCTTTACATTACGCTAGTAATAGGTTTATGGCGTCATTTGAGTCTAGTTAATAATTCGGCAAAGATGTTTATTAATAAATATATGAAGCAACTTAATAAATTTTAAAAAATGACACATTTGTTTTGTAAAATCAAGAATTTGATATAATCATGATTATGAAATTTCAATAGCAATCCTTGATAACCTTTTAAAAAAGGAAATGTGTTACACAATTGCATTACAAAACTATTTCAATTAAATTTAAATTACCTTTTGTAAAAAAAAAAGACATGACGTACTAGAGTACTTTAATATGGTTTAATCACTTCAGTACACGTGTTAAGCAGGAGATTATACTTTTTACTTCATCACTAGTCAGAAGAACAATTTCATTAATTTTTTATCCCTTTTTTATATATATTTATATATCCCAAATTATTAAAATAGATATATTTCCATTATTAGGTTAAACAATTTTCGTGATTTTGTTGGCTATAATTACCTTATTTAAAAGAAAAGTATATAACTATTGTGTTTAGGATTTTTTTTTTTTTTTTTTTATAAAAACACATACCAAGAACAAGAATTTTAGTCATAATAATAAAGATTTATTACCCTCCGTATAGGTGTGTTGTTTAGGTGAAAGAAAATATTTTATCAACCAAACCCTAAAACTTTGAAATTTATGTAATTAACGTATTATATGATATAATTTGATTTATCTATCTCTATTAGATAAATCTAAGAATCAGGTTCATTTTCTTGTGGCTGTTTTCATGTCAGGTAAAAAGAAATGTATTTTAACAGTTTAAATTATAAAAAAAAAGTAAAGGTTATTTGGTCAAGTATGTTTCAAACTGGTCGAGTATTGCTCAGACCTTTGGTAAAGTATGGTTTAGACTGAAAAACTAGGTCGAGAACTGGTTAGAACTGTTTCAGAATGATCGAGTCACAGTTTAGACTATTTTCAATGGCAAAGATAGGGGTCAAGTACATTTATAGTACAGCCAAGTATGGGGTCGAGTAATATGGAGTAAAATTCAGACCAATTCATACTAGTCGAATAAAAATAAGTACAGTCGAGTATTGACATAGACTATATCAGACTTTATCTGGTTTTTCTGAAAACATTAAGAGTAAATACCAAAACTAAAAATAATTTGGATTATACTTACTTAAAGACAAGTCCAAACAGATATCAATTTGAGTGAATGACAGATTTCTAGCTCTGATCAGAAGTTCAATTTAATTTGTCTATGGTATAGTGATCAATAAAAAAAATCTAGGAATCATAATGTAAACAAATTTTCCAGCTAGAATAGAATAGTCAAAATGGTCAAAACAATAAATAAACAATTAATGAATGTCAGCAACGGACGAGTTAGAAAACGGAATTAATTCTATTACAAACCTAACTGTAGACGAAATAAGCTTGAACTTAATTGATAGGATATATTTAAAAGGAAGTCTCAAGAAGTAATCATTTGTTCAAAACAAAAAATATAATCTTTATTCTCACTAAAATAAATACTGTCAATTTGCAATGAAACTGCTGAAACGATAATTGATTAACACTTATGTTGATTGAAATAAAATGAGAACGATCATTTTATATTTCTGGTTATTTGAATGGTTATGTTGGTGCAGGGTAATTTTGGATATTCTGTCCAGGTAGGACTACAGAAATATCAAATGACCGTTCCGTTATTATTTCAAAATAAAAAAAGAAAGATTTATTTTGCCTCACAAAATGCAGGAAATAAATTGGTACACACTTTACGAACATATACGATAATGTACATAGTAATGAAATACATATCTGTCAAAATATATTTTCGATATTAAACAACGTATTAACTTAAAGGGGCACTAGCTACGAGATATATAAAAAGTCTAATATATATATTTTTTGTTCAATCATTAATGAAATGGAAGTAGTGAAATAATAATTCGCTTTTATCTTTTAGTATGGTTTAATTTTGGCAAAATCAGCTAAAAAATATTCATTATGAATTATTCACTTTCAAGTGAATAATTCGACCTCATTGAATCCATATTCATGTGAACTTCAATTTACCTCATACCTTGAGAGATGGATAACGCGTGAATTGTATGTGTAAAGGAAAAGAATGCCTGAAATGTCACTGAAAGTGAAACAAAGGTAAATCATTTGATTTACTGATTCGATCCACAAAAACTCTTTTTTATACAGGTAAACACGGTGATAAACATTTATTTTTCATCTATAATATGAAATTAAATAGACATAGAAAAGTCCAACAGCGTGAGTTTGCTTAATCTATTTATATCTATATTTATGTTTACATCGCTTATATGGTAATCAGATGACGTTAGAGGTCAACTCGATAGTTAATTAGATGGCCTCTAGAACGAAACAAAGCTACGTATGTTCATGTCTGTGCCCTGTTATCTGTTTATTTAAGACTTTTGATAGTTTGGATCAACGTTTTACATTGTTATAAATCAAATAGGAGAATTCGATTAAAATTGGTGAACATGAATTTGACAGCTAGTGCCCCTTTAAAGATTAAAATTAAAGGTTTTATTTACCTTTGACTTGATCAATAACTCTCTTATGCATATGAAGACTACGTTCAAACTTTGCTGTGAGGATATCAACTTTATTTTCGAGCCTTCTATACCCTTCATAGACTAATGAATTCAACTTTCCACCGGATATTGTTATTTGTCGACATGCTGACAAAAAGCAAACACAGTACGCTATGATAAAAACTACTTGCTGCATTTTCAGCGTGCGCACACAATTGTAAGAATCAAAGTGGTAGAGAATATTTCAAAACATTAATATTAAATCTCAGTTTCATATGAAACAGATATTTATGAAGACAGCTGTTTTCATGTAATGTTCGATCAAGGACATGTTACATTGTCATGCAACACCATAAACAATAGATCATTTACAAGTTAAACACGCAAACTCTCCATTTGTAGCAAAGTTGATGCTTTGAATTCTGAAACTATTTTACCAATACGCATTGGATTTTTGGTCCTCAATGCTCTTCAACTTTGTACTTTTTTGGCGATTTTAACTCTTTTTTTTAATTTGTAGACGAAATGCGCGTCTAGTGCATACACTATATGAAAATAAGACGAAATGCCATGATTGATAACGAGACAACTCTATACCAAAAACAAAATGACATAGACAACTAGACAAGCATATGATCAATCATATACTACGGACTACCGAACTTTAATTAATTAGCACTACAGGTCGGTGAATAATACTAAAAGACTCAAGTCTATATAGAAATAAGGAAATGTGATAAAAGACAACGATCAATAGATGCCATATGTCCTTGTAGTTAATGAGAGATAGAATAATTTAATTTATCCCACATACAAAACATATCATTTGACAAGGATGAGATTTTGGCGAATACTAAATTTTCCATGGCTTCGATGAACCTTACATTAAATATCAAATCCTATGAGTTATCTCTTTTGTAAAGAATACCCTATCTTCACAAAAATCCGTACAAACAACGGTACTTTGCCGTTTTGTATTTTTCTTGGAGTTCGATATTTTTTATTTATTTTACTTTTACCTATAATATAATAAAATTTAATAAAAAATAATTTAAGTGTAATTAAATACTAATTATAGATTGACAAGAATAAAAAAAAGTAAGAAAAACAATAAAACACGAATGTGTCAGTCAGAAACGACTGCATATAATAACTGTTGTGACCTATGAAAATATTGTATTCAGGTGTAATACCACCATTGATTTTCCCCTGTAAGTCTTTGTTAAATTTGCCCTTTTCAAAAAAATGTGCAGAATTTATCTATGTTTCAAATAAAGAAATGCTTGGCATGGGTAAAGTTTTATCCTGTCCAGTACTGAAAAATTTTAACATTAAATTTCATTGCATATAAGAAAATAACCATCATTGGAAGTTAACCAATCAAATTTCTCTTTTTATTTTATCTGTGTACAAGGTTTAGTCACCATGTAACCTCAACATGCTCAAGATTACAAAATATTCTATAGAAATCCCAAATAAAACATATCGATGTTTTGAAATACCCAAGACATATGTTTATGACATAGAAATGTGTTACTGCAATAACATGTAGGATTAATTACCTGCAACTGTCAAATTCAAGGGAATATTTTTTTCGACCTACTTTCGTATACAAACGGATGTGACGTACCACGATTTGGTGGTAGTAGAGAATTTTATGTTTTAAACGAAACTTACGTACGTTAACGCAAGAAACTTAGGCTTACAATTACTTATACGGACTTATAACACATAATATAAATTGTGGTTGTCTCCCTTCGCCGGTTCAGTCTGTATTTCAGATTTCAGTCGGATAGTTATAATATTGTTTTAATTCTAAAATAACATTCACGTAACAGGCACAGACCATTCGATTTTCGAGGGGGAAGGGGTGCTGGGAATTTAAAATGAAGATATTTCTGCCCATTAGATAATTTTTAAAACAAAATTTCAATGTCAGAATCTCCCCCATCCCTAAAAAATGTAAATGATCGATGAATTCATTAAAAATTTAATACAGGATAACCGTAAATTGTCTCGAAATATCAATGTTATTTGTACAAGGCTTAGAAACAGGTAGAAAGCGAGGCGGTTTCTAAGTATTGATATTTCGAGACAATATATGGTTATTCTATATTTATGCGTTCAACATAAGCTTTTTTCATAACAATCATATCTATCTGGGAGGGGCCTAGATCAAATTTGAAATAAATAGGCAGGACCCTCGAATTTACGATGAAACCAATTTTGGAAGAGTGTTTACAAAATCGAAAGGCAAAACCAAAAAATGGCCGCAAAACAAGATTATTGGAGATAAGAAAAAAGGTGGCAAGCTTGGACAAAATAGACTCAATCGAAATTTCGCCTTAAAAGTTTATCCATGCACCCCTCCCCTAAAAATAAATTGGTTGCATCCTTATCAAAAACAATGGACATTCATTTAGCTGAACGAAAGTAAAATGTGTACAAAAAATAGAAAAAAAAATCGCATTTACAGAAAAATAATTTACCACAAACGTTTTTGGTATTTGAATGTCAATATTTTCCATTCCTTTTTATCCGTCTTCTGTCTTCTCGGGATTGTGGGAATTATCGACCTCACTATATCAGAATACAAATAGTTATGCATAGTCGGCATTCTATCAAACTGACAGAAAGGAGTTAAACTATCTGACTATTATACCTCATAAGGTCGGGTCAATTAAGATAAACGGTACTGTAGTTCCATCGGTTTAACTTAAGAAGTAAATCGGCTTAGTCATGTTTGTACATAAGTTGACAGAGTAACAGGTCGACAGGTTTACACTAGAAAGGTTGACAAGTTGACCTTAAAAAGGTCTTCAAGGTTGACAAGTGTTAAGGTTAGAAGGTTGACAGGTCGACATGTTAAAAAGTCGATAAACTCTATCTACCACAAGACGTACCAGTAATGGAACAAAACCATTCAACAAGAATTATTATGAACTGTTTTATGCATTTCATCCTTCAATTTTTGTCTTTTTGTCAATAAAGTGAAGTTATAAGCTACTACATACATTAAAATGTGTAATACCCATGCAACAGCAGTAAGAAGAAAGTATGTTTCAGAGAAAAAAAAACATTTGCAGTGTAAACTGCCAGTTCCAAGTCCGAATAAAGGAGGAGGGAAGTAATTTTTCTTCTGATTGGCGCAATAGTATGTTTTATTTTTGGCGCAAATGATACCATGTAATTTTAAAACAGGTGGCACAAACGTAGCATTGGAGAAAAAATGTTGTGGGGCAAAAGGACGCCTTTTTGGCACAAACAGATCTCTCACATAAATGTATAGGTCGACAGGTTGACAAGTGTAAAGCTTAAAGGTTAACAGATTGACAGGTCGACATGTTGAAAAGTCGATAAATGCATAGGTCGACAGGTAGACATTTGTAAAGGTTAACAGGCCTAGGTTGACAGGTCGACATGTTGAAAAGTCGATAAATGCATAGGTCGACGGGTTGACAAGTGTAAAGGTTAACTCTCGTATATTGTTGAATTATGTGTTGGACTTGCGAAGAGAAGGGCTGAATTTATAAATGATATTGATGAAGAACAAGATGTTCCTATGGTTGCAGAATAAGGCCATGCAAGATTTGTTTTTATTTCGTTCTTACAAGATAAAATTGCCAATATTTAAAAACCTTTTCAGACATTTTTTCAAATTACAGTCTTTGAGGTAAATTAAGAAAGGACGATTCCTTTTAATTTTTTCGAACCAACTCGTGAGTGTTGAGAGGTGAGTGAGTTTAAACAGACTAAACTGATATACATTACAGCACGGACTGTGATTTGAAAATTGAACTGTAAAAACTGAAAAATCTAAACATTTTTTTGTTTCTCAGTCATTAAACATGTTTAAGACTTTTCAGTTCGATTTGGCCGTTTCAGTCTGATTATTGGTAACTAGTGGCAAGTTTTACAATTCGAAAACATTTTTGTGCATCAAGTTAAAAATAAACAAGTTTAATAACTTAAACGTTTGTCTCGTGATTATATGACTCGAAACACAACAACTGTTAGATAAATCGAGGAAACGAGTTATACTGAACAATAATAATATATTATTTATACGTTTTTTTTTTAAATTATGAATCAGAAAAGAAATTTAACTTAAAAACCAACTAAAAAAGGCAAAGGTCAGGGTCATCATTTATGGAATCCTGCGCATCAATTTCGGTAGTTTGCCTGCAGACCATGCAAGTTTACCATGTACAACGGATAAAAAGTTACAAATGATTTACTCATTGGCTGTACCAGTGGTGGGGGTCTACCTTTTTTTTCGAAAATTAAAAAAAATACGTGAATATTGCGGTAAAAGAGACACCAATTGTTTGTTTTCTTTTTTCTGGAACCCTCTTTTTGAAATTTCTTGATCCGCCCCAGTTACTAATCTACCACTTTAGAACCACGGTTTTACTATAAATCCAAGTTTGTTGTAGTCTGGATTATCTACAATACACTTCCCTTTTCACGAATGTGACCTACCGAATTAGACTTTTTACTGGATTTGTAATAACATAAGCAACACGACGGATGTCACATGTGGAGCAGGATCTGCGTACCCTTCCGGAGCACCTGAGATCACCCCCAGTTTTTTGGGGGGTCCGTGTTGCGTAGTCTTTAGTTTTCTATGTCGTGTCTTCTGTACTATTATTTGTCTGTTTGTCTTTTTGAATATGGCGAAATCAGTTTATTTTCAATCTATGAGGTTGACAGTCTCTCTGGTATCTTTCGTCCCTCTTTAATCATGAAGCAGATATAGTCTGATAGCTACCTAAATTGAAACGACAGAAATTTTAAACGAATCAAATATGCTGCTTCTTTCAGCTTTGATTGTCGCTTATGCCTCTAATTTGTCTCAAATATTTATGGCAATGCAACAGGGAAAAAATATTACGATTACTATTTCCGAAAAACCTACTCGGCATGGTTCACCTGTTATGGTAATGTATTGTTTTGATTGACAGCTAAGCTAACACAAAATTGCCTGTCAATTTCTTAAGTTTATACGCTGATTGTCGTCAAAGGGTCCAATAATCTTATCATGAAGTCACGCTTCGTTGACATAAATGGTTAAGCTATTATACCCCATTCTGTACCATTTGATACCGTATCTAGCCTTTGATAACATACATGTCGCTTGGTATTTTTTTTATGTCGAAACGCCGACCTTTTCTTTTCCCGCGACAGCTTTCTTTTTCCCAGAGTAATTACCTTTCATTAGGGATGCGTCGAATGGTAATAGTAACACAATGCTACCTTTAATTGCGCTGTCGATCCGTCCGTTTGTAACACCCCTGTTGACACTCATGAATCTGCACCCTTCAAGGGATTCTAAACATGGCAAATTTATCACACCGCGATATGTTTTTTTTTTTCACTTGCCATAATGAATTTTGCAGGTAAAAGTTTTGTTTATAGATTGTGGTACACACGACACATATCATTCAGTGAAAAGTGAATAAAAGCTGAGTTATCAATAAGACAAAAAATATATGTTTGGTATTCTTACAAATATTAACAAAAGCCCTTACTCATGTTAATGGCAATCAAATAAAATAACACCCAAAACGATCAAATAACCCAGGTATTTGATATGTCTAAATATTATAAAGACACTACAACCTACATGTACAAATGTATATATTTACCTAAATAACTGAACTTGTACAAGGTCCTTAATCTTTGTTCAACTTTATCCTTTTAAGAATAAATATGTTCAAAAACTCATTTTCCCGTATCCTCTCTGGCACGCCATATTCTCAAATTTCAGGAAACTTTTTTATTTTACGAAAATAGGAGTCATTTATAACTGTATATCATTCAAAATATACCTGTGTACCCTGCGAGCAAAGTTTGCTTTTTCGTTACGTATGTTCAGATATAAGACAAGTGTAAATTCTCGCTCGTGGAATACGCTATTTTAAATAGATTTGAACTTAATGGAAAAAGGGAGACAAACACAATTTTACAACGACCAAGTTAAGGTGTATTACGTACGTCAAAATATATTATTTTTGTTTAATTTACAAGTTAAATGGTCAACGGGAGACAGGGGCGTAGCTAGAAAGAAACGATGTGCAAGCAACTACCGCCGAGCGGAGCGAGGCGAAAAATTTTTGGGACCCTTTTATGCAGGAAAATGTTTTTTTTTCGGTTTTCGGTTATAGGACAGTTGATAGAGGAGCTTCATGTAGTTAGAATTTATAAACAATTTATGAATGTAAAACTATTTATAAAGCTGCTGAATAGAGTAAATCATGGTTAATTGAAAACATAAACTACACATTTTTCTAATACAGAATTTACTCGAAATTGTCAAAAATCTGCTCTTCGAGTCTAGGCCAAAACGAACTTCTCTATTTATTTGTCGGCAATATTCACACTATCCCGATGCATATGCAGTAATGCTAGCGATGATAACCTGTCATTGTTCATTGGTGATCGTACATTTGATTTAAACAGACGTAGTACATTGATAGATCTCCACGGTAGCACTCGCGAGATGTTATAAACCAGTGTACGTGTTCGCCATCGAGCGACCTTTCAATTGAATTCGTCAAAATTACATACCAGGTCAGTTTCGTATGTCTCTGACAATGTTGAGATTTGTTCGTTTGTTATATTTCCTACAACAGGAGGAAGAAGATACGACACAAAGAAGCGATTTTCTGATAATACCAGACGCGACTCCACTCTCCAGTTCCATTATCATAGGCATTCGATTTTCATATGGTCTATAAACGCAAAATATAATGAGACTTTCCAATACTGTTTTGGCGTGTTTGCAGGATGAGTTGCTCTGTTAGTCCGTCGAACACATCGCCATGGCATAATTTCAACGATATCGAAGGGTTCTGATAAATCTCATGCCGATTGATACATCTCATTCCAAACAGATAAACCGTACTCTGTAAAATGTGCTCCGAAACTACATGTGTTAGACTGCGTATAACAAATTCAAATCTTGTAAAAGATACAAGTTACACTGTCCGATTTCGTCATGCATGATCTTCAATAAAACTTCTATTCTGAAACCAAATGCCGTTATTTAATGACATTTCATAAATTAAAAAAGGGACAACATGTGTGTTTCCTTAAAAATTTAATTTGTATTTTTTTAATTTTGCAATATTTTTTTTGGCATGCCGAAGCGATGTGCACGCAACTGCGTGTTGGCGTATAGGGAGCTACGCGCCTGGGAGATAACAATGAACATTTTTTGAAATGTTAAGGTATGTTACGTATTACGTACGTCAAAAACCTAAAATTCTCTATTACACCTTCACTTGGTGTCATTGTGATCCAATTTTTAAAAGGCACTCAATTAAAGTATTTACCATTAATAAAAAGTTAAATAACAAAAATATCGAGCGCCAATGAATTTAAACCGGAAGGTTATTTATCCGATAGCAGTATCAAATGCTCAAACACATCAAAGGAATAAAAAAAAAACGTCATAAAAGTAGGCAGCCACCACTTGTACTTATTCATACATATTAGTTGATTTATTTCACTTGATTGGGCGGAGTTTACACGGTTGGCTCATCATATACCAGTCCATCTATAGATAGGTGTTTTGTGATAAACTCATCAATTAAATGTCCAGTTATGGTCATTGATCCGGTTAAAAATGTAAAAACTATATATGTATACGCAAAGTAATTCAGCTATTCATTTAACTGTAAAACAGAATTTAAAAACATGTTCTAATTGTAAAATTTTGGAAATGAAGGACATGAGAGTATTACTATGACGACGGCAGTTGCAAAATATGCATATTCCGTCATTCTATAACGTTTTGATATACTTGTTTCATTCCTTTTTTCTAAATTATTGTTTTGATGGGTATTGTGGGATAAATGTCACATAGTATGTCGACCTAATATTGCTTTCCATTATTGTAAAGCAAGTAGATTTTCCTTTAAAAGAATTACTTAATGCATATTAAATGTAAAAAAAGGAAATTCAAACGTTTAAGTTACAAATTCAAAAATGTCTTTATGTATTGCAGTTTATTTTAAGTATGTTGGCCGAGTGGGATGGTTACACTGTCTCTCTATCTTTCTGATTGTTATATTTTTTTACCACAGTTTGATCTATTGCATTCTAGTATCTTTTCTGTCTGTATTTTATCACTATCACTTTCACTGGTGTCTACCAGTTCAATGAACAAACCCTCCAGTTGTTTGTCGATTACAATGTCTCTTTTATTGTATTCATCTTCAATGTTAGCAACATGACGACAATTTTTCTTCCAAGCCGAAACTGTTATTTATGCCACTGCCTCATGTGCAAGTTTCAAAACATCGTCTTTTCTATGGGTAACGTTTCGAAAAGCGAAAACTTTGTTTTACTTTGTTCAATATCAGTTAAATTGGATTCATTTTTGGAAGATAAGGCGGGAAACGAAAATGGCATGTCCTCTCTCTCTGGCAATAGTGTCTATGACATATTTTGACGTTTAGTTGCTGGCCTTTGCTAAGGCAAGAAGTTGCGGACTGAAAGGTTTATTGTCAAACTGTATTTCGTGTAATCGATACCAAGCCTGAATATCTGCTTTCTTGGTATTAGTTGTAGGACATTTGTCAAATAGTACAGAATAGTATGATGCATTTATCATGATAACGCTCTTTTCGGGTAGGTCGCTTAAAAGATTTTCTGTAAACCACGTTTTAAAGTTCTCCCCTATTCAATTCGTGACAGTGGTCACCATTACACGATCTAGCCTTGTAAATAAGCAATGCATTTGGTACCAATCCCAACTTTCCGCTCTCATGGTCGATGATAAAACGTTGTCCGCGGCTTACTGGTTCTAAACACCACATTCATCTTCATGTTGCCAATATTTCTTTGCAGTATATGCAGTGCAGATCCATGTCTCGTCTATGTACACTAAGCGCATATCCTTCTCCCGGTAATTTTCTATTCTTTGTAAATACTGAATTCGCTTTTCAACGATGGCATCTTTCTCAATTAGTACCTTTCTCTTTATTTGGGAGCGTGTCCACTTGAAACGAAGTTCTTTCACAATTGTCAGTAGAAGTAATTTACTCAAGGAAGAATTAATGTCACATTTAAGCAATTCATTAAGTCTATTAATGGTTGGTAACTGGAGGCGGACTGTATAAAATTCATGAATCGTCTATCTTATGGTACATTTATCGAAATCATCGACAGGTTTATATTAACCTCTTACTTTCTGCCTTCCTGTTGGGAAAAGTCTTCCTTTTTCATTTTCTCTTGTCGGATTCTTCTTTGTTTCCAGAAATGATTTTGTCGAAAGGCAGTTAAAATTTATAACAATAAAAATGGAAAAGAATGGTAAGGTAGTAATGGACGAGGTCGGAGGAAGTCCAGCAAGTTTCCAAATTCCTAGTCACACCAACAATGCAGACAGGTATTTATGAATTTATCTAATTGATAAAAAGTAGTTTGTGATTGATTTAAATTACTAAACTTGTGTCAAAATAAATTAATAAAATCAATATTATCAATTCATACGAATGCACTCTTCATAGTCTTAAAGAAAAGATTTAACCCAGTTACAATTTAGCATTTTTCGAATGTGAATTGATAAATTGTTGTTTTCTTTTTTTTTAAATACTAATTTGTAACTGCACATCACCCAGAGGAAACAATGCCAGTTACCATTGGTGAACCCTGTTTTGAAAATCCATGTTTATACGAAGCAGTAATAAAAGTATATTAAAAAACCATTCGCTTATAAATAACAACCAGAATCGTTGTTACGTAATTTACAAAAATAACATGATAACATGACGAGTGTCAAATGTAAAACATTCTCATTGGTATACTTGTGTAAGACATAATAGTGTCCTATGAAAAAGTGTCATTGAAATTCATTGAAATTTGGTACTTAATAATGTCCATTACCATGGAATGGTGTCCCTCAAAAGGACAAATTTTAACGGCTAACAATATGAAATAGTGTCCACTCACAGGACAAATTTTCATAGTAGTTGCTATTAAATTGTGTCCTCCAAGGGAAGTAATACAAAGGTCATAACAAAGTTTTATTATACTTAAATTTTAAATAAAATATGAAGGATTGATGAGAAATTGATCAATATACAAATGTAAACAAATAAATAATGGATAGAAGTGAATATAGAGACATTTAAGTTCTAAGAAATTCCCAGCAAATGGTAATGGCAATGAAAGAATAACAATAAATGGGAAGTGTTAAATCAAATTATTACATTTATTATGTCAGATAAGAAGGCAATAGAAAATAAATAATGTCCATTGCCATGAAATATTGTCTCCTAAGTGGACAGCATTTTACAGCAAGTTATGAAATATGGTCCATCTGCAGAACAAATTTTCGTAGTGAATGTTATTTAATTGTGTCTCAAAGGAAAATAAAATGGAACAGCATTAAACATGTATATAATTATATTAAAAAATATAGATATGAAGATACGGATGGTATGAGTGCCAATGAGACAATTTTTATGTCAAAGTAACAATTTATTCAAGTCCTCGTAATTAAAGTTAAAATGCGTCCAGTAATAACAAGGCAATGGATATCATTTAATACTTTGATCATATCAAAAAATGCCCTGGCGGACACAATGTCCTGTGAAAAAATGTCAACCTGGACAATATTATGGTAGTGAATAATGTCCATGTTCAGGGATACTATTTCATACCTGGGGACATGTTTTCATAAGGAAATTGTGTCCAGAACACATTTAAATAAATAAATATTGTCAAAATGTGTCCGGTGGACTTTTTTTCATGGAGGACATTATTAAATTCTACACTTGAAATCTGGTTTTTTCATATATGTATTAAATACAACATTTGAGTGTTTAGTTGTAATTTACACTTTTTATTTCTTTTTTTAATAATTTTGTCAATTATTTTTGGTGTTTGATCATATAATTAATGTCACCAATGTAAAGGATAGTAACAAAAATAGGAAATGAACCATGTTTGATAGATTGCCTTACACCCTTGGTAGTCGTATCATCGTCAATTATTCTGTTTGGAACGACTGCAAAATGGAGTTCGATGACGCTGCTGAATTTTAGGAACACAGAAAAGACAGAAGTCACTGCACCAACATTCCTTATTCAGACTGCCGAAAATACATAAAGTTAATGATGCTACCAGGTATTGTTAACATATTATTTTGCGAGTATGTTATGTTCTATATATTAAATGTGCCATGCTGATCATTTGAATTTTACATTGTTTATACAATAGATGACTATTAAATGATGTGACGCTAAGTGTATCTGATTCAATATTTCAGCAATCGGATCACTCTGCTTATCAAAAGAAACGTTACCACATCCAAACAACTAAAAAATCGAACTGTCCTGCGACCATTATTGCAAAAGAGATGATTTTCTTTACTGACTTTAAGGTAGTTAATGATTTTGTAGTGATAATCTTTTTCCTATCTTACAATTAGCTAGTTTACAATGTTTCATAGTATTGATACACCTTTTCTTATTTTGTTGCATGTATATCTGTACAGTATTAAATAGGTACAGTTTTTATTTCTTTTGAATAGATATATAGAAGTATTGTGGAAGAACAATTATTTGTTCATTACAATTTCCATAGTATTTGTAGATCCCTTTAAATTCTCAAGGAATTGTAAAACTTCTGTTGAAAAAATTGATCTCATGATGAAAATCACAAACATAGTTATCTTCAAATGGAACAACTTTTGCAGTATGTGTATTTACCATTTTTCTAGTATTTTTTCTTGTAAATATATCCTTTCAGATGGATTTTTTTAATAGGATCACCATATCAGTTTGTCAGTACTTTGGTTAGTCCTTCAATCAATTTCCCTTCCTAAAGAATTCCTACTCCATTGAATTGGTTTTGATGAAATCTTAGTTAACATGAAGTTTGGGTGTTACATGTAGATGCTTGAAGTAAATTGATTATTGTCATATGTTTACAAAGGGGGAAAAGAATGCTTAATGATTTATAGATTTAGAGTTCGATAAGCATGATTTATAGATTTAGAGTTCGATCTGAAGGAGTAATATATTTTTAATTATTTATTTTAACAGGACTGTATCTCAAAGTATAAAAAAGAGCAACTGTCCAAGGTTATAAGAAGCAGTTTAACTGGCAATGACACGCAATATTTGTATATCATTGCCACCAGGAGAAAGAAATGGACATCAAAATCATCTTCATGGAGAGGTAATTAAAATTTTGCTAACAACTTAATAAGTCATTTTTTCTGTCAGTCAAAAGGATTCAGTAATTGGTAATGGTTTAATGTTATCCTAATGCTTAAAATGCTGTTTTGCCTCGACAAAATAACATCTGCAACCCTGAAAATGAAGAGGTAGCTAAGAAGATGCTTGACCGCTCTGTCTTAGAAAACAGTTTGCAAACTTATGTAGAAGAGAACAACTTGGTAAGACGGAGAACTGTTTATCTACCAATTAATGCTTCTGGTACAGTACTTGAAAATTTTCGAAGCTGACGGAGGAAATGTTAAGAGATATCACTTTAGGTATATACCAACTCAAACAGGCACCAGGATACACAAGGGAACCTCTATCAGAATCTGGAAATTATGAACTTTTACTTTGCAAAGAATCTGAAACTCTTCTGCAATTAAAAATTCAATCAAGACATTCCAAATCCACTATCCATACATTATGGATTGACTATAATGATCGGTCAAGTGAGGTCACACAGAAGCCTGTAAATGGATGGTACTGCACATGCAAAGTTGGGGCTAGGATGGTGGGCTGCTGTGCACATGTGGCAAGTGTGCTGTGGTATTTGGGACTAGAGAGGGTCATGAAAAATCTCAAGCCATCACGCTTATCAGGAAATACCTCCATTTCATATGCACATAATGGTACACGTCAGATAATCCCTCATCATCAGCTGCTGGTATTGAAGAGTGAGACAATAGTTTCCTTATCAGTACAACCTCATTAACATTAATTAGTAAATAGATGAATTTTATTTATATTTATATATTTAATTGCTTGGAGTTCATATTGTGTTTCCATATATTTATAATAAAGGACATCATAAAATCAAATTAATTGCCTTTAAATTGTGAAATCCTTATATATAATAATCTAGTTACTATTACAGCTGATGAACAATTTGAGCCTGAATAATTAAATAGTAAATGCTATTTCTTATAAAATCAATTTGTAACAGGAAATCTGAAAAGTAGATACAGGGAGCTTGTATTTATATTGCATATTATACTTTTTTAAATATGTCAAATGAAGGATTTATAAGAGCTTTAATATGGTTCAAAATTTTGAACTCAATCAGAATAGACCTTTAATTTTTTCATCTAATAACTGCACCTATTAATTGCCTAGTATATTTATCCAAATTCAATTTCTTTATTAACTTTGAGCCTTACGGCTCATCAGTATAATCCATAAATCTTCCTGAGACAAATATTTTTAATAATTTTCTTTGGATTTGCACATATTTAGACATTTCTGTAGTCGTTACAAAAATTCAAAAAAAATTTCATTGGCTGGATTAATTAAGGAGAATTATGACATTCAAACAAAGTCTTTGTCACAAAAGATTAAGTTTGATTTTGCTTGTTGACCATTAAGACATTTTCTTAAAATTATCATATATTGCATTTAATATTTTTTTCTGTGTATATTTGTGTGTGTGTTTGTGTGTGTGTTAATGATGTTCATTTACTTAGGAGAGGTAGTTTTTTTAATGCTTTAATTAGTATGATTCAGTTGATCTTGTTTATTTTTTCATTACGCAATGAAATGATATATATACAAATAATCGAAAATACATGTTACATGGATGAAATTCTATTTGAAAGAGAGAAGGATCTAGAAACAGAGAGACAGTAAGAGGAAGAGATAAAGAGAGAGAAAATGAGTGTGTATGTTTGTGTGAGCAAGTTTAACTGCACTTATTTGATTAAATATGCCTTTGTCAATGATAATATGTGAAATAGAGATATTTACAGAAAAAGAAAGCAAAAAGAAATGTTTCAAGTGTGTGTGTGTGTGTAAGTTCATATTCGTAGCTGTTACTTATAATGCACTTATTTTATTAAATACAATGGGAAATAGAAAAATTTAGAGACAGATAATTTGTATGTGTGTGTTTATGTAAGTTCATATCCCTTAAACTTACTAGTGAGATGTATATACAGGAAGACAGACAGACAAACACATTTCCCTGTTAATTATAATGTGTTATTTGGTTGTTTTCTTTAGTACCAAATTATAACTGGTAAACAGAGTTCAAAGGATGACACAAAAACTCTGCTTCTAAACAAAAATGTGTAATGAAACAGAGGTAAAATAGTACATTTTTAAATCAACAGAGTGTTGTCAACTGGATACACAGAAAATGTTACCCTTTATTTATTTTAAAGAATTTGTGTAAACAAAAATGATCCCTTGAAGAATGAACAGAAAAAAAACTTATTGACATTTACCAAAAAAAGTTGACTGAAGGTTTGAAGTTTCATATTGTGAGTTTGATTAACAAACAATAAACACCAGTGAATTTTCCAAAGAAAATAATGCAGTAAATAATGTAAAAAAGACAGCCACGATTACCCAACTCATCTGAAAAAACACAACACATAAAGAAATGCAATGCTGAAACTGCATACAATTAATCTCCCTTTGCAACCAACGCACTTAATGTTAAACCTGTTGTGACCGATAAAAAAATAGTATATGCTGAAGAAATCATAAGATACACACATTGTTATGCAGCTACATTAAGAAAAATACTGCAGCTTATATATATATGAAAAAATCATTGATATGTCGAAATCAATCATATATTTTCTTTACACAAATGTAATATTTTTGCAAAAAATGATTACCATGCAAACTTGACATTGCAAGGTAGTTTTAGGTCACAGAACTAATCTGAAACTGATGCATAGGAAACCAGAGCTTGCAAGAAGAAAAAGTTTGTTGTTGTCATGCCATGAAAGGTGTATGTGCAAATACATATTTAATTGCTTGAAACAGTATGGTTGCTATGTAAAATACATGTTGCTAGGTTGTTATTGAGCAAAATACCAGTCTGAAACTTATGAAAAGAACAAACTAGTTTGTTTGTATGAATAATATGTTGTCAAACACCAAATGTATGTTATGTATGCAATTACATACATTAAATGCCTGAAATAGTATGGTTGCTATGGAAAATACATGTTGCTAGGTAGATTTTATGGAAAATACTATTATTAAAACTGATGCAGTAGAAAATCTAGCCAGTAGGTATTAACTATTTATTTGTGGTTTTCTGGTATGTAAACCTACATATGTGAAATGCCTAAAATAGACCGGTTGCTATGCAAAATCCACGTTGCTAGGTAGTTTCTAAGCAAAATTAAAGTCTGAAACTGATGCATGGAACATACTAGCTTGTTTGTATTAATACTATGTTGTTTTCAAACACCTAATGTAACTTGTTTGTGCAAATACATACATCAAATGTCCGTAATAGTGTGGTTGCTAAGCAAAATTATCTGTGTTCTGTAGTTGCTATGCATAATACATTTATTTTCTTTGTTCAAGGAATCAAAAAACGTTAAACAGATTATCAATATAATACAGTCTAACATATTAAACCATCAAAAATCATTAAAAAAGAGATTTTTTGACGAAAAACAGACAATGCAAGTTTTATTTTAGAAATTGGTCGCTAGGCAACCAATAAGTCACAGGAACAAATAAAAGTTGGTATTGTTTTAAGTACCTGCCCATGGGCTATTGGTGGTATAAATATGAACAGGTTCTGAGAGGGGGCCAAAAATGACATTTTTGGTAACTTTGTTTTTTTATGAATTTTGCAGCATTGTTTCCTCACTTTGATTTCTTTCTAATTTTTCATATTTGAACCTTTCATAGCCGACTATAAGAAACTGTGTTTTCTTATTGTTGACGGCTAAAAAGTTGAATATAATTTCTTGTACAACTCCATTTGAAGTTTGCTGGAAGCTTTAGATTACATTAAAACTCAAAATAAGTGTAAAGGTATTAAACTTCTCCTTGCACCTTACAAGAAATAACTATATATCAAAAGCATTAATGAACTTTTGAGGAATGTCATAAACATTGACTTGGCCAAGATGCTTGGTTTTAAAATTACCAAGGCGTTGCAATCTCAGAGTGCTTCAAGTAAGAAAATATTCAAATGTATCCTTGCAATACAGTATTCGAAGTTAAAATAAGGAGGTGTTGTATGATTGTCGGTTATAGACAAATCTCATCAGAGACTTAATCAACAGTTATAAATCCCCATATCGCATTGCAAGCTATTATAAATAAAACCGAGACATATTTCTTACACGCATATTAATATTTTGTTTTTTAATACATAATACATATACATGACCAATAGTTTTAATTACGTTTGAAGATGATATATTTTGTGTAGTAGGAATGTGTGTTTATAGTATTTTATTTATTTTTTCAGACCATCACAAAACATGGCAAATTCTACAAATTTTCATGTTTGCTATGGCACCGGAACTATTACAGCCTTATATTTATCGTACTCTACTAGCACTTTTAAGTAAACAGAAATCGACTAACATCTTCATTCAATAAACTGTTATCACAGAGATATGTCTCGCCTTTCTATAATTTTGATTATACAAATGTTGAAATCAAAATAGCAATACTTTAACATCTTACACAATTAAGTTATGCAAATATTCAAAGTCAATGAACCATGACTGAGTTACATGGATAAACAATCTCCATGTAATAAAATGAAATGTGTCAATGCTAATTCAACTGCATGCCTAATACAATGGTCTCATAAACTTTTCTGTAAATCAAAACCCTTTTGAAGGATTTATTATATTTTAAAACATAAAACCAACTGTAGATGTTCTGTTTATCTCTTTCCTTTTCAATGCTCAAAACAAAATTAAAAGGACAGCCATTATCATTATGGCCTCATTGAGAATTTGACAATTAAGACTAGGGCACAGAGATTACTCGATGAATGTAGTATGTTGCACATCAAGTTAGTATCATATATTCTTAGATGAGTTATGTATTTATTGCAGTTTTAAGTCAAGCATCAAATAATTCATGTAAATGCAGGACAAAATATATTTATATTAAAGGAACAAACCCTGCTTTGTATTATCAGCCTATTAGACTGATACCTTGAGAATAATTTTTCTAAAGATAATACAAAATGTAGCAGAAAAAAGATCCTTCAACGAGAGACACAAATTTCTTAATTAGCAAGTCAGGTCTTTTGGCTTACTCTTTAATGTTGTGTGCTTGGTGAAGCAAAAAATACCGATATCAAAGTCATAAAGTAAAATTATTTGGAACAATTGAGCGATATTCTAAACGACGTTTTAAAAGTAAGAACATAGGGAAGTCTCTTAAAAAAAACCGACACAGCACCTATTATACTTGTGACCGAACGCCGCTATGGATTAAACTCGTGCTGCGCACTCGTTTAATCCATGCGTCGTTCGGTCACGCGTTGTCTTTTTTTTAATATTCAAATACGGCGATTAGTTATACTATAATTATATACCTACTGAAATAAATTCATCCGTGTAAATATACAAATGATAGACTGATTTTTACATAAATATCAAAATATTAGTGGCATATCAGTGTTGTTTGGTATATGGAGTTCTAAACAAATAATGTGTCCTAGAGCATGGATTGATTGACTGTTAGTGGTTTTATAACGCCACTTTCAGAGCCACTTTTGATTTTTTGTCGTGGAGGCCAGTTTTTATTGGTGGAGGAAGCAGGAGTGCTTGGAGAAAACCACCGATCTCAATAGAAAAATTTACGACCCAAGTCAATTAAGATTTGAGTCAAGTGCACCCACACTGGAAATCATAATCTCAGTTTTGACTGGCTATAGTGATTATAGTAGTAACTACTTAGACCTCTCAGCTACCGTGCCCCCACCCTAGAGCATCGAAAAGTTTTACATAAAACTGCAAATGAAATGCTTACATGTATGTGCTTCCCATTCCATTTTTTTTTATGCCCCACCTACGATAGTAGCGGGGCATTATGTTTTCTGGTCTGTTCGTCCGTCTGTCCCGCTTCAGGTTAAAGTTTTTGGTCAAGGTAGTTTTTGATGAAGTTAAAGTCCAATCAACTTGAAACTTAGTACACATGTTCCTTATGATATGATCTTTCTAATTTTAAAGCCAAATTACACTTTTGACCCCAATTTCACGGTCCACTGAACATAGAAAATGAAAGTGCATGTTTCAGGTTAAAGTTTTTGGTCAAGGTAGTTTTTGATGAAGTTGAAGTCCAATCAACTTGAAACTTAATACACATGTTCCCTATGATATTATCTTTCTAATTTTAATGCCTAATTATATTTTTTATCCAATTTCACGGTCCATTGAACATGGAAAATGATAGTGCGAGTGGGGCATCCGTTTACTTTGGACACATTCTTGTTTCTTCAGTTTTAATGTTCTGTTAGATGCTGAAACTTAAGTTACAGGACAACCTTATGATAACTTGGACCCATTTACGACCAAAACGGACCACCTCTGTAGTCAACCAACTTAAATGAAACTCAATCAGCCCGATCATTCCATCGTTTCTATGACAGTTCGCAATAATGAAAAGATATACCATAGCTCTAACAATCCTAATCTTTCAACGACTCTCCGTAGACAAAAAGAAGACTACTGGATTAGACAATTGGGAACTGCAACACCGTATGGCTGCAATGACAAAATTGATGGTATAGGTATTCTATCTAGTCCTTCGTGTAACTCGGTGAATGTGATGAATATTTTCAACTCGACTCCTCGACGTAGATGCAGTCATGGTCATCGTCATTATACATCACCTTCTCTGCATGATGTCTCTATTAATGACTTGCTGTCATTCATACAAAAGCCGTTAGGTATTCATCACATTCGCACGAAACTTTATTCATTACCCCTTTCAAAACTTCATTCTCTGTTCAATTTATGTTTGGAATCCACTGTTACAAACCCTCATTCAAACCAATACAAACTTCGAGCTATAATTTCGGATATTGCAAGTCACAGACTTTTCAAGCCAGTTCGCATTGGGAAAGATGAAAAAGAGAAAAGATCTTTTCTAAATCTTTCCTTTGCCAACAAAGGTCTCGATGGCGTCAACCTAGGCAATATCCTTCATTATAAATTAGTTCAATCGAAAATACCTCCTTATTTCAAAGACCAGTCTGTACCAATAATTTCTTATACCTATACCAAACCTATTGCAACTAAAATTTTCAATTAAAACGCGTTTTGCAGAATCTCGATATTGACGACGTCAAGTCTAAACCTCCTGATTTTGCACTTGTGCTAGTTCCCAATTCATATATAATCCTGCTGGCCACGTTATAACCGGTGACCTTAACATTGTTAATAACACTTCTCTACGAAATGTGTTATCGAAAAGTCCGAAATATCGTGAGCCTAAATCCATCAATTGAAAATACAACTTTAAAATTTTGATGGACTCAGTCGAGGATTATGCCAGGCAATGGGCTAAACGTGAAAAGGAAGACGTAGACACTCTATCCGAATGGATTAAGGCAGTGAGGTCGTTAAAACAAATCAGAATTAAGAAACTGAATGGGTCCATCAATGCCCATGCTACGTCAATCTTTAAAGACACAAATGTTGCTAAACACTTATCCGACCTCCATGATAAATATGTTGTTGTCCCCGCAGACAAAGCCCCAAATAACATCGTTTTTGTCTGTAAAAGTCACTACATTAATTGCTTGATAAACGAATTAGGTATAGACAATTCACTTGGAAACTCAACATATACCCTCACGACACTTACCAAAGAGGAAATCTGGATAATCATAGGTCTGTTCTGTGTTCCTGTGGTATTTCAACCAAAGATGAAGAACTGGATCTTCCATCACTGTATTGGATACCTAAACTACATAAGTGTCCTTACAAACAACGGTATATTGCTGGGTCTTCCAAGTGCTCCACGAAACCTCTTTCTAAATTATTAACATCTATTTTAACAGCAATCAAAGACGGGCTTCAAAGTTATTGTGAAACTGCCTATTCTAGAGGTGGCGTGAATCAGATGTGGATACTTAAAAATTCCAAAGATCTTTTAGAGTACATACAATCTCAGTCTCTTTCATCTTGTAACAGTATTAAATCATTTGACTTTTCTACTCTTTACACAAGTATTCCACATTCCAAACTAAAAGACAAATTGAAAGAGTTGGTATTACTTTGCTTCATAAAAAAGAATGGCCAACGTAGATACAAATATCTTGTCTTAGGGAGGGATAAATCATACTTTGTAAAGAATCACTCTGATTCAAACAAAAAATTCTCTGAAACCGATATTATCAAGATGCTTGATTTTTTCATTGACAACATATTTGTAACGTTCGGAGGACGTGTTTTTCAACAGACTGTCGGCATCCCAATGGGAACAAACTGTGCCCCTCTACTTGCCGACTTGTTTCTTTATTATTATGAGGCTGACTTCATGCAGGAACTTCTTAGGAAGAAAGATAAGAAGTTAGCAATATCCTTTAACTCTACTTTCCGCTATATAGATGACGTTCTTTCACTAAACAATTCAAAATTTGGTGACTATGTGGAACGCATCTATCCCATCGAATTGGAGATAAAGGATACTACAGATACAGTTAAGTCGGCTTCATATCTTGACTTAAATCTAGAAATTGACAATGAGGGTCGGTTGAAAACAAAACTTTACGACAAAAGAGATGATTTCAGCTTTCCAATTGTGAACTTTCTATTTCTTAGTAGCAACATTCCAGCAGCACCTGGATACGTGGTATATATCTCCCAATTGATACGATATTCCCGTACTTGCATTTCCTATCATGATTTTCTTGATAGAGGGTTACTGCTCACAAGGAAGCTAAAATATTAAACCAAGAGTTCCAAATGGTGAAGTTGAAATCATCCCTTCGTAAATTTTACGGACGCCATCACGAGTTGGTTGACCGTTATGGAATAACCGTTTCACAAATGATATCGGATATGTTCCTTACGTCGTAACTACAATCCCCTTTCCTTTCCTTTACCGGATTTGTAATCACATAAGCAACACGACGGGTGCCACATGTGGAGCAGGATCTGCTTACCCTTCCGGAGCACCTGAGATCACCCCTAGTTTTTGGTGGGGTTCGTGTTGTTTATTCTTTAGTTTTCTATGTTGTGTCATGTGTACTATTGTTTTTCTGTTTGTCTTTTTCATTTTTAGCCATGGCGTTGTCAGTTTGTTTTAGATTTATGATTTTGACTGTCCCTTTGGTATCTTTCGTCCCTCTTCTAGTATATACTAGTTTTATTTCTTATCGTTAGTTTTAAAAATAAGCTGAAAAAAGTTTGAATTTGATCCATAATTAGTAGTGTGTTTATGTATTCAAACAGATTTTAATTTTGTATCTATAAAAGAGGTTACCAATAAATTAAAATGACTTTTTGATGTCCTACGTACATTTTTTATTTATTCTTGTTGGTACCAATTTTCGTTTGATTGACGAAAACTTATTTTACTATGACCATTTCTGCACAAATCAGATCTCAATGTTTTAGTCCCCTTCAACTTATGTCCGATTATCTTGTAGGGAACCAGTAATATAAAAGAATGTACAAGGGCCTGAGACCAGGGCAATAACAGCACTACACTTGACATGTAATTCTTTTGTTGCAGCTGGGACTATTATACTGTTTGTATTATAGTCCCAGGTTGCAGTGATCATTTCAAAAGGTGCACCGCAATAGCAGTATCTATTATACAGGTATACAACACGAGTGGGGTATATAAATAGTCTATTGGTGTATATATATATAAGTATGTGATTTTCAATGTCAAACAAATATCTATTCAGTCTAAAATTTATATATAAATGTATATATAGTATTTTTCTTCATTTCTTATGGACAGCTAAGCAGATAATGTTTTTCTTGTGATTCATTAAAATGGCATGCACTAATAAATTTTTATATATATAACATTTATGTAATCATATACATTAACAGAAAATTTTAATAATATTTTAACCAATGACAGGCAGATTCACTACAATCAAGTCAATGTATTTACCTTACTTCATGTTTTTGGAAATTTTCTTATTTGATCATAATTTAATCAGATTTTAATCTAAAAATTGTTTAAATTATTATAAAGTAACTAATTAATCAATAAATGAAGTTCAAATATAACTGCTTCTTTTTCAAAATACAATAGAAATACCTCATACCATGCAAGCAATGTTAAATTTTGTTGAAAGGTCACTAAGATCAAGCCTTTAAAGGGGGCAGTAGTTACAGAGGAAAATGTTGTGTTAAAAGTTACAAAAATTTACAAAATTTATGAAAATAGTTAAAAATTGACTGTAAAGGGTAATAACTCTTTAAGGGGTCAACTGACCATTTTAGTCATTTGACTTATTTGTGGATCTTACTTTGCTGAACATTATTGCTGTTTACAGTTTATCTTTATCTATAATAATATTCAGGGGCAGCAACCCATCAACCAGTTGTCTGATTCATCTGAAAATTTGTGGGCAGATAAATCTTGACTTGATAAACAAATTAACTCCTTGACAGATTTGCTCTAAATGCTTCGGTTTTAGAGTAATAAGCCTAAATCTACATTTTACCCCTATGTTCTATTTTTAGCCATGGCGGCCATCTTGGTGTGTTGGCCGGGTCACCTCACACATTTTTTTTAAACTAGATACCCCAATGATAATTGTTGCCAAGTTTGGTTAAATTTTGCCCAGTAGTTTCAGAGGAGAAGTTTTTTGTAAAAGATTACAAAAATTTAAGAAAAATTGGTAAAAAATTACTATAAAGGGCAATAACTGCTTAAGGGGTCAGCTGACCATTTTGGTCATGTTGACTTATTTGTAGATCTTACTTTATCTATAATAATATTCAAGATAATAACCAAAAACAGCAAAATTTCCTTAAAGTTGCCAATTCAGGAGCAGCATCCCAACAATGGGTTCTCCGATTGATCGGAAAATTTCAGGGCAGATAGATCTTCACCTGATAAACAATTTAACATATAAGATTTGCTCTAAATGCTTCGGTTTCAGAGTTATAAGCCAAAATTTGTATTTTACCCCTATGTTCTATTTTTAGCCATGGTGGCCATCTCGGTTGGTTTGCTGGGTCACAGACACATTTTTAAAACTAGCTACCACAATGATGATTTTGGCCAAGTTTGGTTAAATTCGGCCCAGCAGGTTTAGAGGAGAAGATTTTTTTTAAAGTAAACGACGACGGACGATGGACGTCAAATGGGCCAGGTGAGCTAAAAATACAATTCAACAGTAAACTTACTACTAAAAATGTTCTAAATTCTTTTATGAAGGTAACATTTAAGCAATGTTAATTCTGAATTAAGACTATAATGCATGTTATGGTATCAATTCCATATCTGTTGTTTTTGCAGCGCTCCCCATATGCTTTCACTTATAAAACAAATCATCTATTATTTTTCGCAACAGCTTTAATTGAAAGGAGATGGCAGTATTGTTCTATTAATTGTTACAGACAAGGATTTACTGTTGTAAATACAATGTATCTTGTTAGGACTGATCAGTTTAAACAATTGTAATCTTCAATCTACATGTATGACTGATACTTGCAACTAGTAAAAACATAATTCAGGTTTCTCTAAATAAAATTGAGAATGGAAATGGGGAATATGTCAAAGAGACAACAACCCGACCAAAGAGCAGACAACAGCCGAAGGCCACCAATGGGTCTATAAGTCATTTCAAACAACAAATTGGAATAAAAGGAGATATCGAAACAGTAATAATCACAGAGATATGTCTCGCATTTTTGTAATTTCGATAATGAAAATATTAAAATAAAAATAGCAACCCTTTAACATAAATTTTTTTAAATATTTAAAGTCAATGAACCATGACTGAAGGTACATGGCTAAACAATCTCCATGGAAATGAGATGTGCCAATGCTAATATAACTGCATACCAAATACCATTGGCTTATCATAAGTAGTTCCCTTTGAACAAACCTAACCAAAAACTAATACATGTAAACTAAGCAAAATTTCAAAGTCAATAAACCATAACTGAGGGGCAGGGTCAAATATTCTCAATGGTAATGAGATATGCCAATGTTCATACAACTGCATACCAATTATCATTAATCTACCACTAGTGGTTCCCCATAAAATGACCTAATCACAAACTAATACATTAAACTAAGCAAAAATTTCAAAGTCAACTGACCATGAATGAGAGGGCGGGGCCAAATGATCTCCATGGTAATGAGATGTGTCAATACTTATACAACTGCATACCAAATATTTTTGACTTACCACTAGGAGTGGATATAATACCTTCCACTCGATATTTCAATAAACCATAACTGAGGGCCAGGGTCAAATATTTTCAATGGTAATGAGAACTTCCAATGATAATACAACTGCATACCAAAATATCAACTCCATGGAAATGAGATATTCCAATACTTATACACCTGCATACCAGTTACCATTAACCTACCACTAGAGGTTCCCCATAAAATGACCTAATCACAAACTAACACATTAAACTCAGCAAAAATTTCAAAGTCAAGACCATGAATGAGAGGGCCGGGCCATATGATCTCCATGGTAATGAGATGTGGCAATACTTATACAAATGCATACCAAATATATTTGACTTACCACTAGTAGTTCACCATAAACTAGACCTAATCACAAACTAATACATTGATGACGCCCCCCTCGCCGCCGCCACCGACGGCGGAAACAGCATATCTATGTCTTGCTTTTTGACCTCGTCAAGCGAGACAAAAATCTACGAGGCAACCACCAAAATATTCAAAAAAAATCTAGAACTCAATATGGTACAGTCCTTAACAATATATAGGTGTTTTTACAAAATGTCCCAAGTCTCCAAAACTGTAGAAAGTTTAAAAGGAATATGAAAATTCTGCCTTCAGCATCAAATTCACTAAATGGTTGGTTTTTTTTATCATTAAGATATGACAAAGATAACCACTGCCCTGTTTTCCTGACTTGGGAAGGCACACTCTGGAACTAGTTTTTGAGATAACATAATACTTTCTCATTTAAATATCAGTTGACCAACAATAGTATGCACAGGAATGAGCAAATAAAATAATTGTATAAATGTTAACACAATTAATTATAAACAATATTGAATACCATTACTAAAGACAAGCTCAAAGAATCAACTCGACTGATATAATATAATACCATCCTATATTCTTATATTAGTGACTGTATTTCAGATATATACAGTGGCAGGTAAAGAGGGTTTTTCAGGGGGCCCGGGTCCCCCCTTTTGTGGGAAAAATTTTGTTGTTTATATAGTGAATCACTGAAGCATGACTAGAGCGGGATCCCTCCTAGGCAGTCAGTGGGCTCAGTCCCTCTTATGAAAATTTCTGGATCCGCCACTGATATATAGCTTTATAGCTTTCTGTTCGGTGTGAGCCAAGGCTCCGTGTTGAAGGCCGTACTATGACCTATAATGGTTTACTTTTATAAATTGTTATTTGGATGGAAAGTTGTCTCATTGGCACTCATACCACATCTTCCTATATCTATTTTGTTAAAGCTTTTAAATATTGACATTTCAAACTAATAATGTTTTTTCATATTTCTTTCATCCCAGAAGAAATCAAAGTTATACATGATAACTGAAAACTTTCTTGTCTCTTGTAAGCGACCTGTCTGACGTCATTAAACTTTAACACCAGACATTTTCATATTTGTATGCCCTTCAGAATGTAATAGAATTTAACAAAAGACGATTTACCGATCGTGAGTGTTTTGAATACTATTTAAGTAATCACAGATCTCTGTTGTCATGAATGAAATTTACACAGTTTTGACCTTTGAAAGTCATTAATGACCTACAAAACCCTATGGGAATTTCACAATATCTTTTCATATTGCTATTTAAGCCAATCAAATTATTGCATTTTTCATATTACATATTCGTATCTTCATGCAGTGTGATACGAGAAATATCTCACCATGTCAGAAAAAGATAACAGGCTACAACCATAAGAGAAATACATTATTCCAATTAAATGATTTTAGCTGCAGAAGTTAAATATACAAGTTTAGCATTACTGCAGATATTGTTATCTCTGAGTTTTAAATTGATTTATTAGATACTTGTTATACCTTTGTTGACCACTTGCCGACCTACCAATTATTGGAAAAATTAAAATCCTAAAATTGTCATGATCTTCATTTTTTTTTTCTTGAAGAAATTATGCACAAAAGAAATACAAACCCAAGTAAGACAAAAAAAAATTCAAGGTGTATCAATTGTGTGCTATTTTATGTATTTCAAGTGAAACTTAAATCAAAAGAATGTCCATTCTACACCTTAGGAAGTGGACTGAATAACTTTAAAGATTCCTTCAAAAATGATATCCAATTCATGATTAACAATTTAACATTTGTAACATCATTTGACAAAAGACACATCTTAAACTCTAAATGTATGTCTATATTTTCTATTCTATCAAGACATGTTAGTGCAGTGCCAGCTAGTAATACTCAATCAGTCTTTTCTGCTACCTTTGATTAGTTAACATTGTACTTAACACATGGGTCAAATCCTCATATATCAAACACTTGATTCAGATCTACATAATAGATGAGCGATAACTAATTCAGAAGATTTACCATAAGAGATAAATTTCTGATATGATTAGCTGTAAAATGACTCAGCTGCAATCAACTACATAAATTGGACAGCGAGTATCATAATTGCACCAATTAGGCACCTCGAAAGGAGCCTCTCTGTAACAGGGTCTCAAATTCGCAAAAGAGGACTTTTCTTAATATTTTTCTAAGAAGCCCACTTGAAAATAAAAAATATTTTCAAGGATGAGGGATTGACCGAAAGGATCATGTTGGACATTGAAATTTGAAGGATGGGGTAATTATCATCCATATGTACAATGTTTTTGGAATATTTTAAATAAAATAACAGCTTGACCAGGTTACTCACTGATTTCCACTTAAAATGCATTCTATAAAAATAGTATTTAACTTACCGGTGATTTTGATGGCTTTGAAGTGAAAACAAACAAGCGTGTTCCTAAGAATGCTTGAAAAGAAAGAAAAATAAAGTTCTATCAATGCTAAAAACAATTATAGCTTTTTTTTTTCTATTATAATAAATTATGTAATTTTCTTTGGGAGTACATTTTTTCTCTATTAAACCATTGTTTATACCACTTCACCACACACATTAAATCTGAATTTAAATCTTTATAATCATTTAAAACGTTGTTAATTTAAAATCTGAACTAATTCTGCTCAAATAAGAAAATTTCCAATACCGGAAGTAAGGTATATACATTGTCATGAGTGTAGTTAATCTGTCTGTCATTGGTCGACGTAATATTAAAATTTTCTGTTAATGTACATGATTACATAAATATATACTAATTTATTAGTGCATGCCATTTTAATGAATCACAAAAAAAAAACATTTTATCTGCTTAGGTGACCATAAGAAATGAAGAAAAATACATGTATATATATAAATTTTAGACTGAATAGATATATTTTGTTTGACATTGAAAATCCCATAGTCATATACAACATATACTGCTTTCCAGGTGCACCTATTGAATAATTTATCACAAATATCCAACGCACTAAGTTATTCAATTAAAGTAACACCTATAAATTAGCAGTTTTTTAATGATTCTTTGACTGATTAAATTTAAATCTTCCACAGTACTCTTAGGAATACCATCAACTTTGACTTAATTAATGTCTATTCCGTGTCCCCCTCTACCTAAAAAGGCCTGATTTTTACATGTTTGATTTATTCTATGGTCACTGAGAAAAACATTTGCTCCAACAAAATGAAGGGGTCTTCAGTTATATTAAATAATGACAATACTTCCATGGTTTATACATATACTGAGGTAGTACCACATTTGGACATAGTTAGAGGGGACTAAAACATTGAGATCTGATTTGTACGGTTATGGTCCAGGGGCGCATCCAACCATTTTCAATAGGGAGAGTTTCATCCCAGGATAAAGGTGGGGTTCCAACCATGTCCCGATTCAAATGCATTGATCGTCCAAAAAAAGGGGGGTTACCCCAAGAACCCCCTTGATCTGCCACTGTGGTCAAAGAATTTTTTTTATTGGTAGCCTGTTTTATAGATACAAAACAAACTCTGTTAAAATACAATATCACAGATGTTTTGATAATGCAATCACAATTAAAATCAAATTCAAACTATTTTCAGCATATTTCTAAAACTAAATACTGGTATATAATAGGGTATGAAGTACTAATGACCTTATATAGATATATGTTATAGATAAAGTATACAGAGGGATTTAGTTTACTTTCTGCTTCAAGATAACCAAAGATTAATGTCGACTTTCTATGTTGACTTTGTTTTACAATCTAACTAAAGTAGACATATGATATTATTTTAGGTGAAAATAGGAAGTGCTGGAATAAAAAAATATTTTGAAAAAATATTTACTAAACCTGATTTAAAATTTATTTATACTTTGGTTGTATATTAAGAAAAATGAAGTAGATAATTAGAAAAAACAAAATTATGTATGTTTTCTGGACATTTGGATTATCTGTAGTTGGCTTTTTCATAATATATTCTGATGCTTTGTTAGGGCTTTGAAAAAAAATGAATTGTTTTAGGTCTCCAGTTCTTTTGAAAAAAGGAAAGAACTTCAGAATTCTGAATTTATCCTGATTTGTGAAGATGTTAAATATTTGGTTAAAAGCACCATAGGGTTTGAAATACACTCACAGTCTTAATAAGTTCTGAAGATTATATGTACAAATATAAAAAAAACATAGTTCAGTGTGTAAAAAGACAACCTCATATAAACCATAATAGGTTTTCCTAGCTTTGCCTCTTTTTAACAACTTTATTCAATCAGAAATTCTTACATTATTTTTTTCTTCAAAATTTGGTTGTCTTTGATGAAATAATTTGAAAATATTCTCAATGTACACTTGTGTGTAGATTTGTCCGAAATAACTTAGTCATACAAGTTCCCTAAAAGTATTGCATCACAAATAAAAACATTTCTGTAATAATTAAAAAGTAACTGTTACATGACATTAAAAAGGTTATTTTCAAAGACAGATTTAGTGTCTTTCGGAGACAATTTAGTTAAATACTCATAACTGAAACTACATCTACTGTATCCTGCACTGACAAGTGGGATTAAATTGTCAAGTAAACATTTATAGATTACAATCTGTCCTTCTAAAATTTGAATTTTGGAAAAATTAAATACAGGGATTTTAATGTTTATTCAACTTTGTTGTTCAGGGCAATATTAAAGTTTTATTTTAGTTGGTTGAACACAGAGGTGGTCAGTTTTGGTCAGAAATGGGTCCAACTTATCAGAAGGTTATCCTGTAACTTAAGTTCCAGCATCTAAGAGAACATTAAAACTACAAAAAAATAAATGGAAAAGGAGGCAGACGTAAGCATCTCATTGCCAGTTTTGTGTAAAACTTTTCCATGCTGTAGGGGGACCTCGATGGCTGAGAGGTCTAAGTAGTTACTACTGTAATTACTAAAGTCTATAGCCAGTCAACATTGAGGTAATGATTTCAAGTGTGTGTGCACTTGACTCCAATATTAATTGACCAAGGTTGTCAATTTTTCTATTAAAGATCAATGGTTTTCTCCATGCACTCCTGCTTCCTCCCCCAGTAAAAACTGGCCTCAAAGGAAAAAAACCAAAAGTGGCGTTAAAACATGAACAGTCAATCAATCCATGCTCTAAGACAAGTTACTTGTTTAGAACTCCAAATATCAAACATCACTGATATATCACTAATATTTAGATATTTATGTAAAAATAAGTCTATCATTTGTTTCTTTACACGGATGAATAATGAGGTAATAAATGATAAAAAAGCCCAATTGTTTATAAATGATTTCACCTAGAAACCAAACACTCATTAGTACACGGTCGATACAAATTCTTCCTTATCCTCCTAACATATGGGAAGTTGATTGACATAATAGGTATACAAATATACATCAAATATCTCCGTTTATCAGAATTTTGGGGAAATTTTAACAATTATTTATTTATTTTCTGAGGTAAGAGTCTTACATTTTCATGTATTTATTATTATGAAAAAAGGTGCTGTGTCTGTTTTTTGAAGAGACTTCACTATGTTCTTACTTTCAAAACGTCATTTAGAATATCGCTCAATTGCTCCAAATAATTTTACTAAAGACTTTAATATTTGTATTTGTTGCTTCACCAAGCACATGTTGACAGCATTCAAGAGTAAGCCCAAAGACATGACTTGCTGTTTAAGAAATTTGTGTCTCTCGTTGAATGATCTTTTTTCGGCTACATTTTGTATTATCTTTAGAAAAAAACATGCTCAAGGTATCAGTCTAATACAAAGCAGGGTTTGTTCCTTTAATATAAATATATTTTGTCCTGCATTTACATGAATTATTTGATGCTTGACTTAAAACTGCAATAAATACATAACTCATTTAAGAGTATATGATACTAACTTGATGTGCAACTACATTCATTGAGTAATCTCTGTGCCCTAGTCTTAATTGTCAAATTCTCAATGAGGCCATAATGATAACGGCTGTCCTTTTCTTTTTGTTTTGAGCATTGGAAAGGGAACAGCTACAGCTGGTTTTGTGTTTCAAAATATAATAAATCCTTCAAAAGGGTTTTGATTTAAAGAAAAGTTTAAGATACCATATATAAAAAAAGAAGATGTGGTATGATTGTCAATAAGACAACTGTCCACAAAAGACCAAAATGACACAGACATTAACAACTATAGGTCACCGTACGGCCTTCAACAATGAGCAAAACCCATACCGCATAGTCAGCTATAAAAGGTCCTGATATGACAATGTAAAACAATTCAAACGAGAAAACTAACGGCCTTATTAATATAAAAAATAAACGAAACACAAATATGTAGCACATAAACAATCAACAACCACTGAATTACAGGCTCCTGATATATGTTCTTGAACTCCTACACATGTAACTTAAAATTTATATAGATCACGAGTCTTTCATCACTCTAGCATTTATTTTGAAAGAGAAGTATAAGCCTTTTTGGGGTCTTTGGGGCCAAGTGGTCTAAATCTTCTAACTACTTTATTACTAAACAGTCAACATTGAGTTTTGAGTTCAAATCAGCATGTGGCAGGTGTGTTCACTACCCTTTGAATTTACTAGCGAAAAAAGTATTGCCGTAGAACAATTTTATTAACATTTCCGTAAGGACACCCTACTCCATCTTTACGGAAATTTCACAATATGTTCCCATAATATCAAGATTTGACTGAAGACAAGCAGCTGTGGTATAAGCGGCTCTCAAGACCTGAATAGCTCACTTGTAATAATTTGCTTAAATCTCTCATCAATAACTATTTTTGCTTTTCAGTACATATTAATGAGTGCCTTAAACGTGCTATTGAAATGTTCTTTGTATATCTCATATTTTTGTCAAAAGCAAAATAATGCAGTTTACCCATATATTCCATTTTAGTCATAGTGGCTATGTTTCTTTACTTACAAGGAAATACAATACAAAATTTCATTAAACTAGATATTCTGAAACTCATTCAACCCAAGTTTGGCTAAATTGATTCAGCAGTTTCAAAGGAGAAGATATTTGTTAGCAAAGGGTAAAATTACTGAACTCTGAGGAAAATTCAAATTAGGAAGTCCCTTATCAAATGGCAAAATCAAAAGCTCAAATACATCAAACAAATGGATTCCAACTGTTATAATCTTGACTTTGTAAAGGCATTTCTTATGTAGAAAAAGGCAAACTAGATGAAAAAATTATGAAAATTTGTCTTTAAAAGAGTCAATTGCTAATTTTATTCAAATGAATTGATTTACAAATCTCACTTTGTTGAATTTTTTGTTTGTTTAAAGATTATCTTTATTTATAATAGCATTCAAGATAATAACCAAACTCTGCAAACCTTCCTTATAAATACCAAATTAGTGACAGCATTCCAACAATTTGTCGTTCAGTTCATCTGAAAACTTATAGGAATAATAGATCTTCACCTTTTGAACAGTTTTACCTCATGTCAGATTTTCTCTAAATGTTTTAGTTTTTGAGATATAAGTCTAAAACCGCATTTGCTCCCTATGTTATATTTTTAGCCATGGCAACCCTGTTTGTTAACGGATCAAAATTTCAGATACAATTTATAAACTAGATACTTTGATAAAATGCAATTAAAGTAAATAAGTGGCAAGGCCCAGCAATTTCAGAGGGGAAGATTTAAATGTAAGCAAACATGATATTATGAACAAATTGTCTTTAAACGGTACTATCTTCTTAAGGGGGCTCGCAGGTCTAAACCATTTTTTTTTAAATATAGAATTTCGCTATTTGTTTTTCTATAAATAAACTTTATCATATACTAAATGGAAAAAATAAATAAAAATATAGGGTCACCGTTCATTTAAGCTGACAATCTGCCTTTGAAAAAAGCATGCATTTTTGTTAAGGTTCTTTTTTTTCTGTTGAACTAATAGAAGAAAAAAATGTAAAATCGAAATAAAAAATTAACTAAATTACAGAAATCGCTTATATTTTACAATAGTTTTGAATAAGTACAGTTCATTTGAATTAAAAAAAAAATATAGATCACCGATGAGTTTAAAAAGTTATTTCATGTTTGCTGATGAATCAAAACTTACGCTACAATTACTACACTAGATATCGTAAGGAACATTCAGTATAAGTTTGAAGATATTTGGCCGAGTAGTTTCTGGTGAGAAGATTCCAAAAAATAGTTCACGACATTAGACGACGACGGACGCAAAGTAACGGCATACGCACACATTGGGCGCTTTGGGCCCCCGTGACCTAAAAATGATATTATCTGCATCCATTAGAAAATGAATAGGTTGCCAATTCATGTTAACAGGGTATAGAGATTTTACCATTATAGTTTAGAAGGTCATTGATAAGAACCTCAGGTTTGGACAGAAGTTAAAGTTCCCTGTTTAACACAAGGTCGTACAGAAAAGAAATCCGTTATTTTATTTTTAATCAGAATGAATTATTTGCTTACCTCATACATTTTCTTAATGATATTGTAAAATAATGTGCCTACACCAATTTTTAGAAGCTTGATATTAAAACCAGTGTAGATAACAGTGTCAAAAGCCTTTTGAAATTCAACAAAGCGGTTATACAACTACCATCTTTTGATTGAATAAATTCTAAATAGACTCCGAATCAATAATGAAGATGTATATGAATTATTGATCGGAAGAGAAAAATAGAACAGTCCTTGGACTTGGTTGTCAGACCCAATGGTTTCCTTCCTAAAAGAAGGCAATTAAAATAACTGATTTGTAGAATTAATGATGTGCACTTACATTCTAAAAATAATAATAAAGGAAGTGTGCCTGTCATAATTTAAGATTTTCGGAATCCTCTGCTTTTATCAATTTGAATCCCTTAAAAAAATCCCAATTGACCCCGATTCTTCTTTTTATAAATCTTTTACATGTATGATGATAAACCATCTGTAAAAGTCTTATAACATTCTAATTATCTTTTAATAGTTTTGAAAACTTAAACTTGTCAATGATAAAGCTATCAAAAGTCAAGAGAGAATATTTTCCCCGCCAAAATTTCAATGGCTAATATCTCGAAAACGAGCACATTGACATATATATATATTTTGTTTGCTCTTTTGAATCCTTTACACTGAAGAGACATGCATTGTCGAAATGCGCATCTGGTGCAACAAAATTAGTACCGTTAATTTTATTATAAATCCTCTATCAATATAAACAAGTGTTTTAAAAGTTAATTAGTTTGAAAATGAAAAGCAAACTCCCTTCAGTTAGTTTTCATCTTCCATCTTAAACTAAAACACACAGAAACTTACCATACCAATCTGATCTGCTTATTACTTCAATCCGCTTTGTATCATACACACGTCCATGATCTACCCACAAGTATGGAGAGTTTTGAGTGTATGTATGTGAGAAGGTTGTTGCATTTCCATCGTTTGCATATTCAGTTGCACAGCAGATATAATTTCCCCAGGAACGTGTATTAGCATACCATGAGCTTGTGTGGACTTTTTTCTTCAGCGCAACGTTTCTAATGACACCATTGTTTATGTTTTTGTCTGGAGAAAGAAATTTGGAGGTCGTTAAGGTTTATGTATGAAGAATTTTGCATTTCTTCAAACATCATGTTACCTTTATCTGCGTTACATATACAGTAAGCCATGATAATTTCCGAGTTTCTTACCGTGATATTTTTTTATCAATAATGAATGTGATGCACCCGATGTATTTTGATACTCATTTTTGAAGCAGTCTGTACTCATCATGATAGTTGGTATAGAAAAATTGAAAGTCCAACTTCCATGTAAAGTGTAATTCTGAGTCATACATCTTATAAGAAAGTTTTGTATTTTTCTTGAAAGTATACACACCAGCATTTATTACGACCTAATATTTACTGACATTATTTTGTTATTATGAAACTTCTAAACTTTTAAAGATTTCCTAATTTTTTTCATTTTATCCAAGCCCCCCTCCCCCTGAAAATCAAATGGCAGCTCCCTTACTTAGGCTATGATTAAAATAAAAACAATATTACGTGGTGAAATTTCAGAAATAGTCAGCTTATTCTGGGAAGCAATACATTGTCAATATATTATTCCAATCTTTATTGTCACAATGCATAAAATCACGTTGTATTAAAAACACACACAATGCATACTTTGGCCGTCTCAAAACAAAAAATATGTAATTGTCATTCTCATGTGTTTTGTCAACGACAAATAGGTTCGAATAAATGAAAAAATTTTAACTGCAATATAGTCTATACTTTCCGATTTGAAAGTGTACTGTGAAATATACAATGTCATATTGGAGCTTATCAATAGAGGGGCCGTATCTAGGACGTGTGTATTTATCTACATAATCAAATAAAAAATTTCAAGATGTTTCGAGGAATTTTGTTACTGAGGAGACCGAATGGCCCATTAAAGAATACAGATCTGAAGGACCCTCGTGATCATCTGAGATTACATATCAGTGCTAAATTTAGACTGTAAGCTATGTTTATATTTATAACAGACATATAATATATAGGAAATAGAAATGTGTTACTGTCTCCTCAATTACCTATTTCTCTGCTGTTTATTTTTAGAAATTAAGGGAAATTATATATGTATATAAAGGTAGGTATGGATTCTTTTCTTCTTTTCTCCATTTTGCAGGAATAAGGATAACTGCAATTACTTGGCAATTCGACTTGGTGACGTTACACAGAATTGGCAGACAAGAGGTGTTGGGACTGCCGTCCTCAAACAGTATATTTTGGGCAACATCATGGTAGGTTCGGGAAACGGAGTACGATAATTCAAAGCCTCTGGGAAGCTTCGAGGGTTAAACATATGAAAAAAATATTTTTATGTTAAAAGAATAATTATTCTTAACAATTTCTCTGTTCTGTACGTTTTATTTCCTTTAGAATTAATCGATAATAATACATAAATGTAAGCATATGTATGATGTCATTACGATAATATTTTGAATCGAAAGAAGTATATTGACTGAGGAGGAAGACCTAGTCAATATCCTTCTTGAAATTAATATACCCTCATATTAACCTGACAAAAGGCTACAATTAATGTATTGAGATTGTCAATTCGCCAAAATTAATACAGAAATTCACTGTAACAGCTGTTTTTCAAAGTATTGGAAATGTTTGATTTCTATTTTGTATATTTTCAAAATAGCTACAATATTATTTTTAAGTCTTTTCATGTCTCTTTCTGAACGAATCAATCGGTTAGAATGTATACAAAACAAAGATATATAGAAATGTTAATAAAAGAATATTTGTTATAAACAAGCAATTATGCAACATATCGACATACATAAGAACAAGTGTCACGATAATATTTTTTGGCAAACAGACATTCTAACAGACGGACAAGGTGAATGCTATATATCCACTGTCTTAGTACATTTACAAATTATTTACAAAAAAAAAAAACCCCAATTTATCTAATGTTGATGGTCATTTTGAAAACTAATCGTTTATTGTATAAATTAAGGTATCAAAAGTACAAAGGCAAGTACAATTAGTTTTTTTGTATAGACAGAAATGTACATGTCTGCGTCAGTGACTACACTGTTCTAATTTGCTTGTCTCTGAAAAATGAATTTAGTTAATGATGAAACTGCATCATATATATAGTTGTGTTTCTTATGTTCAGTGAAAAAGATTATGTAATTATTGTACACATTACAAATTACATGTTACTAAAGATAATGTGTTCTTAATTTACACCTCTATAAGAGTTGTTTGAATGGCAAACATTTCAGAGCCTATGATATCCTTATTGATTTTAAATGTAAAAATACAATGTAAAATGGATTCAAAAACTCGTTTGAAATCTATAAAACAATAGATCAACTTAGAATTTTTTTTTAAACTTTAGTATTCATGTCCTCTCAATGAGGTTATATCAGAAAGAGAGAAGACGAAATACGTTAGTTACACATATAACGTTACCGACTTTTTCGGGAAGTGGTTGCTAATTTGTTGAGATCGATGAAACATCCGAGTAAGAACGACAGCACATGAAGTGTTATGAACCGATCGAGATTATACAAAATATGTCTGAGATCATGGCTCAATTATCGATAGTTTTTATATAGCCTTATAAACGAGAAGTGAAAGTTTGGCAAAGATATCAGTCATTTAACAACACATCGCACGTTTTCTGTAGACGTATTTCAGTCATTATTTGCATGATCATAGTCAACAATTTATTTATAAGCGATGACTTTTAGGTGGTGCTAAAAAAATAATTTGATCATCTAGAAAAAAATCTACAACTGGAAGAACAACGATTCAACTGACCTGTCTTGCTTCGTAAAAGGATGTATATCTATGGAATTAGAAATTAAAACATTTACAAAAAATAAGCAGGGAGAAAGTTCGTTCGAAATGACTAGACACTCTTGTCTGTCGTTTTTAAAATCTTAATAATATAAGCAAGTGGCATATTTTCTAAAAGATTAATTTTCTAAATATAACAACCTGAAAAAGGGGTATTGATTAAGAGGAAAGCTACACATACTGTTGATAGTGTCAGGAAAAATCATATATAGATCCGTACTAATTTATGGTAGGCACTTAAAGTTAACCATCGAGGGACGTTAACTACCGAGGGTAGTAATGAATATTCATCTTTACCGGATGATTGACAGCGATGTAAATAAAAACATGAGAGTGATTACCGTGTGTCAACGTCATATCAAATTAATTCAATTTAATTGTTAGAAATACTGTTTTCTTCTGAAAATTAAAAAATAAATAAAATTGAATGGAATGGAATGGAATTGAGCTATGTACAATACAGTAAATGATAGCAATTAGAATTAGACGGTAGACAAGCATATTTTGCCTATTGATTCTTTTTTGCATGCCTATTTGGTTATATTATAATGCACTAATTGTTTTGATACTGTTTAATGTTTAAATAAGACCCATATGTGAACCATTTATGCACTTTTAATATAAAGATCAGATTCACACAGGATCATACAGTTCGAGCTAACTATTTTATGTACGAGAGCTATTACTAAATTAATGTAACGGTGATGCTGAGATAATCTCCCTTTGCTAGAATATGGGATGACGCAAAATGAACTATATCACTGTGCAAGAACGGAATAGCAAAGTGAATATATAAATCAAACTGTATTGGAATGATTTGGTAAACGTTTATCCAACTTACTGGATATTTTATGAAAGATTTTGCCATTTGTATAGAGGAATTATACCTTTTCAAATAAACTTGGGAGAATAATACACTAATTATAGAATTTTTGGCAACTTAAACGAACTATTCTTGTCAAATATACATCAAATTCATAGTGACAAGTCTTTGAATATAAATTTGTTGCGTGCAATTGTTAAATATTTAATGCGATGAGTGTCATTATAGCCTGAAATGAGATTTTGATTACAACGATTAAGAAAAAATCCTGATGAATTCAAACGCAATACTTCAAAATGCGAGTCTTAATTATTGTCGCAATGATAAAAACCTCGCATTAATTTCTGAATTTACAGACATCTGTACCGTCAGCGTACCGTGATCTGTTAAAGGTTTTTTTTAATAGTTAATTCCGGTGTCACTTTGTCTCTTTTAGAGAGTTGTCTCATTGGCAATCATGCCATATCTTCTTTTTTTATATAATAAAACAAAAACCTGAACGACTTTACATTATAAATTAAAATGCATCCTAGTCGTGATGGAAACAGAGTCAAATGAACAAATGGACTAGATGAAACTGAACGAAAAAAAGAAAGAAAACACCAATTTGATCTGATAGGGGTGAATTCTATTCTTTATTCAAACTCGAGTTTGGTTTGGAACCGTATCTATTGCGATTATTACCCAAGGACAGATATTACAATATCTAAACTTCGATGCTCGAATTTGAAGTTACCTATTGAGACGGGTAGATGGGCGGGGATCGCGAGGGAAAATAGAATATGTACATTATGTAATGAGGGAATAGGGGATGAGTTTCATATATTGTTTACCTGTAAAAATGCTGATGTTTCTGCTCTTAGATCAAAGTTTGTACCAAATTACTATGTAATGAATCCAAGCAAGAAGAAATTCACTGGCTTGTTGTCTATATGTAACGTACAAGTTCAAAGGAAATTATCAATTTTCGTGAAGAAAATCATAAAATACTTAATCTAACTATACCTATTGTCTTTTAAAATATACTATGTATTTGTGTTTCGTTTGTCCTGTCTCGCTATGTATTATCTTAATATGGTTGTATATATTATTGTCCTCTTGTACACAAGTATGTGTCTGAGGTTATGAATAAAATCTTGAAATCTTGATACAAGAAAAGATTATATTTGCTTCGATTTTTCCATTTGCGCCAATCTGCACTTAATTAGCGCCTATTTTTTTTTATTTCTTTGCGCCAAATTTATTTTCTTCATTTGCACAAATTAACAGGTAAACACAAGTCATGAGGCATATAAGATGTATAGAATTTATTTATATAATAACAAAAATATTCCTTCTGGCCTTTTGCCACCTGCCACTTGCTCACACGTGACGGGGAGGAGGAGGAGGATTGAAAGCAGGATAAGTTTATTGCAAGTGTACATCACACTTGAAGTAGCACTTTATAAAATAAGATTGTAACAGTTTGACATAAAAAGCACATTTGCATATGCACAAATCTTTTTTAACTGAGTACTGTCATGCAACACTTTTGTTGAACTGCAACCTTGTGATATCTTCCCTACAATAAAGCATCCCCTTTTTTATCAAAATTTTTATAAGTTAAAGCCTGTTTTTTTCTTTATGGCATCGGTTCCATATATGAAAGTAAATGTTCGGGTACCAGAATTGTGATTAAATGATGATACCCATGATCTCAACATGTGTCTATACACACATTTATCTATATTGTAGCTTGTGTTCATTGAATTGCTGCGTTTGGTTAAACAAGTTTAATTTTATCATCTAAATTTATCAGACCTAACCTTTCGAATCAATTTGGCGCAAATTAAAAAATGTCAATGTGCGCAAATGAAAAAAAATATGCTTTTTCAAAATTGGCGTAATTGTCATAAGTACATTCACCGATCACATATTACTGGTTAGATTAAAAAATAATATATTATTTAGATTAAGAAGTACTTTAAGAAATTGATTGATTGTTGTTTGTCATTGTTGTTTGTCATCAGTACAGCCGCAAATATTTCAGACAAGTTCAGGGAGAAAACTAAATAATGAATACAATAGGGAATGTTACTGTTCAAATAAATGTCATCGGTCATTCAGAGTGAAGTATAGATACGAAACTTTGGACCGTCGATTGAAAATAGTTTGTTTTGATAACAACCGCCGGTAGGTATAGACAAATACGGTTGATAGACGGTATATAGGAGCACTAAATTCTATGTTAACCACCGACAGTAGATATAAAGAAATACTATTGAAAGACGGTATATAAAGGAACACTATATTTTACGTTAACCACCGACGGTAGGTATAAAGAAATACTGTTTAATAGACGGTATATAGGAGCACTATATTGTATGTTAACCACCGACGGTAGGTAAATTCAGATACTTTTGAAAGACGGTATATATGAGCACTATATACGGACCATATAATACGTTATATTGACCACCGACGGTAGGTATAAATGAAAACTGTTGATAGACGGTTTATAGGAGCACTTTATTGTATGTTAACCACCGACAGTATGTATAGACACATAATTTTAATAGACAGCACTATATTTTACGTAAACCACCGACGGTAGGTATAGACAAATACTTTTGATATACGGTATATATGAGTACTGTATTGCTTGTTAACCACCGATGGTAGGTATAAACAGGTACTGTTGATATACGGTATATAGAAGTACTATATGTCATGTTAACCACCGACGGTAGGTATAGACTAAATACTGTTGATAGACAGTATATAGGAGGACTATATTGCATGTTAACCACCGACGATAGTAAAGACAAATACTGTTGATATACGGTATATAGGTGCACTGTATTGCATGTTAACCACCGACGGTGGGTATAGAAACAGGTTAGAAACATAGTGTTGATAGACGGTATATAGGAGCACTATATTGCATGTTAACCACCGATGGTAGGTTTAGAAAATACTGATAATAGACGGTATATAGGTGCACTGTATTATATGTTAACCACCGACGGTAGGTAGAGAAAAATAGTATTGATAGACGGTATATAGGAGTACTGTAATGCTTGTTAACCACCGATGGTAGGTATAGACAGGTACTGTTGATATACGGTATATAGGAGTACTGTATGGCATGTTAACCACCGACGGTAGGTACAGACAAATACTGCTGATAGACGATATATAGGAATACTGTATGGCATGTTAACCACCAACGGTAGGTATAGACAAATACTGTTGATAGACAGTATATAGGAGGACTATATTGCATGTTAACCACCGACGGTAGGTATAGACAAATACTGTTGATAGACGGTATATAGGAGCACTATATGGTATGTTAACTACCAACAGTAGGTATAGACTAAAACTCTTGATAGACGGTATATAGGAGCACTATATTGCATTTTAACTACCAACAGTAGGTATAGACTAAAACTCTTGATAGACGGTATATAGGAGCACTATATTGTATGTTAACCACCGACGGTAGGTTTAGACAAATACTGTTGAAAAGACGATATATACACATGTAGGAGCACTATATTGTATGTTAACTACCGACAGTAGGTATAGACAAATACTGTTGATAGACGGTAAAATAGGAGCACTGTATTGTATGTTAACTACCAACAGTAGGTAAAGACTAAAACTCTTGAAAAACGGTATATGTAATAGCACTATATCGTATGTTAATCACCTGAGTAGACTTATAAATAAAATAACAGTTTGACTAAAAGATTTGCATTGCACATATTTATTTAACGAAGTAGTATGCAAATACTTGTTGAATGAACTGTGTATAGTTCCCTACATAAGAACTCCCCTGTTGTTATCAGAAATTTTTATAAGTTACCGTATTTTCTTATGGATGGTCACTATATGAAAGTAACCACTGATCGGTACGAATATGTATAAATATTGATACCATGACTAAATAGTGCATAAATTTATGTTATTCGACTGTAGTTATTGAAATTGCTGTGTTTGGTTAACAGTTAAACATCTAAATTTATCAGAACTAACCCGACAATTGGTGAAAATAAAAATGCATGTGAGCGATATAAAAAATATAAAATTGGGGTAATTGTCATATACATACCGACACATATGGTTAGATTAAAAATTTTGATTATGAAAGAAGTATTTAATTAGAAGTTATTGTATTGTTATGCACACAGCCGCAAATATATAGACAAACTGTTATGAGACTAATAATGAGGACAATAAATGTACTGTTCAACCATCGGCATCGGTGAGTATAGATACAAACTGTTTGATCAGACGATATAAAATAGCTTGTTGTTGTAACAACCGACCGTAGGTATAGACAAATACTGTTGATAGACGGTATAGTAGGGAGCATTTAAATTCTATGTTAACCACCGACGTAGGTATAGAAATACTATTGAAAGACGGTATATAGGAACACTATATTTACGTTAACTCCGACGTAGGTATAAGAAATACTGTTGAATAGACGGTATATATGAGCACTATATTGTATGTTAACCACCGACGGTAGGTAAATTCAGATACTTTTGAAGACGGTAGATATGAGCACTATATACGGACCATATAATACGTTATATTGACCATCGACGGTAGGTATAAATGAAAACTGTTGATAGACGGTTTATAGGAGCACTTTATTGTATTTTTAACCACCGACAGTATATAGACACATAATTTTAATAGACAGCACTATATTTTACGTTACCACCGACGGAGGTATAGACAAATACTTTTGATATACGGTATATAGAGTACTGTATTGCTTGTTAACCACCGATGGTAGGTATAAAACAGGTACTGTTGATATACGGTATATAGGAGTACTATATGTCATGTTAACCACCGACGGTAGGTATAGACTAAATACTGTTGATAGACAGTATATAGGAGGACTATATTGCATGTTAACCACCGACGATAGGTAAAAGACAAATACTGTTGATATACGGTATATAGGTGCACTGTATTGCATGTTAACCAACGACGGCGGGTATAGAAACAGGTTAGAAACATAGTGTTGATAGACGGTATATAGGAGCACTATATTGCATGTTAACCACCGATGGTAGGTTTAAAAAATACTGATAATAGACGGTATATAGGTGCACTGTATTATATGTTAACCACCGACGGTAGGTAGAGAAAAATGTAGACGGTATATAGGAGTACTGTAATGCTTGTTAACCACCGATGGTAGGTATAGACAGGTACTGTTGATATACGGTATATAGGAGTACTGTATGGCATGTTAACCACCGACGGTAGGTACAGACAAATACTGCTGATAGACGATATATAGGAATACTGTATGGCATGTTAACCACCAACGGTAGGTATAGACAAATACTGTTGATAGACAGTATATAGGAGGACTATATTGCATGTTAACCACCGACGGTAGGTATAGACAAATACTGTTGATAGACGGTATATAGGAGCACTATATGGTATGTTAACTACCAACAGTAGGTATAGACTAAAACTCTTGATAGACGGTATATAGGAGCACTATATTGCATTTTAACTACCAACAGTAGGTATAGACTAAAACTCTTGATAGACGGTATATAGGAGCACTATATTGTATGTTAACCACCGACGGTAGGTTTAGACAAATACTGTTGATAGACGATATATACACATGTAGGAGCACTATATTGTATGTTAACTACCGACAGTAGGTATAGACAAATACTGTTGATAGACGGTATATAGGAGCACTGTATTGTATGTTAACTACCAACAGTAGGTAAAGACTAAAACTCTTGAAAAACGGTATATGTAATAGCACTATATCGTATGTTAATCACCGACGGTAGGTATAATAGACAAATACTGGTGATAGACGGTATATAGGAGCACTATATTGTATGTTAACTACCGACAGTAGGTATAGACAAATACTGGTGATAGACGGTATATAGGAGCACTATATTGTATGTTAACCACCGACGGTAGGTATAGACAAATACTGCTGATAGACGGTATATAGGAGCACTATATTGTATGTTAACCACCGACGGTAGGTATAGACAAATACTGTTGATAGACGGTATATAGGTGCACTATATTGAATGTTACCTGCCGACAGTAGGTATAGACAAATACTGTTGATAGACGGTATATAGGAACACTATATTGTATGTTAACTACCGACAATAGGTATAGACAAATACTGGTGATAGACGGTATATAGGAGCACTATATTGTATGTTAACTACCGACAGTAGGTATAGACTAAAATTCTTGATAGACGGTATATAGGAGCACTATATTGTATGTTAACCACCGACGGTAGGTATAGACAAATACTGTTGATAGACGGTATATACATTGTAGGAGCACTATATTGTATGTTAACCACCGACGGTAGGTATAGACAAATACTGTTGATAGACGGTATATAGAAGCACTATATTGTATGTTAACTACCGACAGTAGGTATAGACAAATACTGTTGATAGACGGTATGTGGGAGCATTATATTGTATGTTAACCACCGACGGTAGGTATAGTCATATACTATAATTGATAGATGGTATATAGAAGCACTATATTGTATGTTAACTTCCGACAGTAGGCATAGACAAATACTGTTGATAGACGGTATATTTGAGCACTATATTGTATGTTAACCACCGACGGTAGGTAAATTCAGATACTTTTGACAGACGGTAGATATGAGCACTATATACGGACCATATAATACGTTATATTGACCATCGACGGTAGGTATAAATGAAAACTGTTGATAGACGGTTTATAGGAGCACTTTATTGTATGTTTACCACCGACAGTATAGACACATGATTTTAATAGACAGCACTATATTTTACGTTGACCACCGACGGCAGGTATAGACAAATACTTTTGATATACGGTATATAGGAGTACTGTATTGCTTGTTAACCACCGATGGTAGGTATAAACAGGTACTGTTGATATACGGTATATAGGAGTACTATATGTCATGTTAACCACCGACGGTAGGTATAGACTAAATACTGTTGATAGACAGTATATAGGAGGACTATATTGCATGTTAACCACCGACGATAGGTATAGACAAATACTGTTGATATACGGTATATAGGTGCACTGTATTGCATGTTAACCAACGACGGCGGGTATAGAAACAGGTTAGAAACATAGTGTTGATAGACAGTATATAGGAGCACTATATTGCATGTTAACCACCGATGGTAGGTTTAGAAAAATACTGATAATAGACGGTATATAGGTGCACTGTATTATATGTTAACCACCGACGGTAGGTAGAGAAAAATAGTATTGATAGACGGTATATAGGAGTACTGTAATGCTTGTTAACCACCGATGGTAGGTATAGACAGGTACTGTTGATATACGGTATATAGGAGAACTGTATGGCATGTTAACCACCGACGGTAGGTACAGACAAATACTGTTGATAGACGATATATAGGAGTACTGTATGGCATGTTAACCACCAACGACTAAAACTCTTGATAGACGGTATATAGGAGCACTATATTGTATGATAACTACCAACAGTAGGTATAGACTAAAACTCTTGATAGACGGTATATAGGAGCACTATATTGTATGTTAACTACCGACAGTAGGTATAGACAAATACTGTTGACAGACGGTATATAGGAGCACTATATTGTATGTTAACCACCGACGGTAGGTATAGATAAATACTGTTGGTAGACGATATATAGGAGCTCTGTATTGTTATTGGTTGGTGTCTTTGATATTGATTTTGCGTTTATCGTTTCAGCATTAATCGGGCTGTTAGTTTTCGTTTTTCGTCACATCTAGTCAGGAATGGGTTTGAATAGCATTTTTCATGAATACATATGTGTAACTCATGGCTGATTCACATTCGTTTGTCTTTGGTGGATAAGTTTCCCATTGGCAATATTACCACATATCTTCTGAATTTTCATTGCATCATCTAAACATGTAAAATTCGTATATAGAAAATATATACGTATAGATAATATATATATAATATAAAAAAGTAGATGTTGTATGATTGCCAATGAGACAACAGTAGTGTTTGTTGGACAGAATGATCCCCATTAAGGTGGACGTCGGACGCTGACGCCATATTCGGAAGTTGGCGCAGACGCCGACGCCATATTTGGGCCTTAAAGCGGACGCCATAGTCGACCCTGAAATCAAGACGCAAACTTCGGGTTGGACCATGTTACTCGGACATCGAGACGCCGACGCCATATTTGGGCTTAAATCCTGGACGCTATATCTTAATTTTTGACCAGGCTACCCTCCCGGGTGGATACTTTTAGTGACCCTAGAAAGAGTTTTTCAAGACTTGAGACCTGCTATACATCCATGTAGGTGTTTCAGGATTTTTTTTTTCTTTTCTTCTGTTTTTTTTCTTTCTTTTTTCATTATTTTTTTTTGTATCATTATTTTTCATTTAACCAAATAGAGCTACGAGTTTACTGTCATTCTGAATCGTGTCAGTGGATGAAAAGTTGTTGTTATGTCCTTCATCTCGAGTCCCGACATCTCAATTTGACGTAATAAATGCAATACAGGCCACATGTATCTGAATCATTGGGTTGGATTTGATTGCAAACCACACAGTATTTCGGTCCATTGACGATGAGTACATTTCTGAAATAGCGTTGATACTTTTCCGGTAATCGTTCTAAGGAGTCGAAAAATTCTGATGGACCCGATGCGGGGAAATGAAATGCAACCCAATGACTCCCCTTTTGATCACAGTTGTCCGTCGCTCACATATCTAGGCAAGTCTTCTGCACAGCAAACGGTCACGGGCAATCCACTCAAAGCATCCTCTACATCTTTCCCGGTCATCGTTAAGGGCAATGCCGTTTTTATTCCCACAACCTTGCTGACGTTGGGCTTCTAATCCACGTAGGTGAGCAAACACTAAGTACTCCACAATCCTGACAGGCGATGAGATCTTTCCGTGTTTCAGCATCCTCTGACGAACTATGTGTTGTCTCGTCAGCAATACCTTCGTCTGATGAGACTGAACTATCGTCTTCAAAAGTATTCGAGAGACGGTCGTCATCCCTCTGTCCGTCTGGTGTCTCTCCTTGACCGACCTGCAAGACCTCTGTGTGCAATCTGGAGGCTTCTGGGGTTCTAGCTTTTAGGTCAACAAGAAAGTACACGAAAGGTGTCCTCTTTGCCTCTTCAAATTTCCGGAGAAAGAAGTCCCCTCGAGAAGGATACATCTGTCGGCCAAGAGTCACGATGGGCTGTCGATCAATGGGGTTATTAAAGAGAATGAGATAATGACAGTTTCGTCTCTGGGTGGGGTCTTTGCCAAAGTATAAATTCTTATTAAAAACGACGACCGATAAATTCCTATGGTGACACCCTTCCGTAAACAAATCATTTATTCTGGAGTCTTTGTCCGATGTCGACATGAGGTCATCTAATAGGATCATGTTTCGAATGTTGGGATCGAAAAAATCGTCCCTTTCGAGATCAAAAGGAATTCCACGAATGAATTCAACGCGTGGAAGCACTGCATGTTCGTTGTATTTCCTCGTAAAGAGGTTGCCACCTTTTATACAACCAAACGATCCTGTCTGGACTAGGACTTCACAGTTTTTTTATGTGTTGAAACAAATAACATAAAATAAGTTTTATCGCAGGAGGTTGGAACGGACACAATCATGGTAGAAGGGTGTCTAAACACGAAAGCCTTCTGCTGCTGCTTTTGCTGCTGCTGCTTCTTTTTCTGCTGCTGCTGTTCCTTTTTTGCTGCTGCTGGGTAACACCTGGGTGGTATAGTGGCTCATCGGAAGAATGCTTACTTCTTATATGTCGTTGAAGATCGTGCGGCCACACATACACTTAACAGCAAATATTGCAATTAAACATACTCGTAATTTCCTAAATGACAGTGAGTAGTTTCCTCTTATAGATTTACTTCACTTCCTTCGAAAATATAGCAAGAGAAATACATGGTCATCTTTTAGACGACATATTTGAAGATGATCGTATCTCAAAACAAATTCGATGTGATACAATTAATTCCTGGTTACCGTGAAATAGACTGGTTTCCCAAACGTCACGTCCGTAATATCTTCATTTAATCGTATCGACTGGAGAATATGGAGAGATTTTTCCTAACGTACGACTGGTGCACGTTATCGGAACAGAAGTACATACGTCTCGTTTAGGCTTCTAATTCCGGTATGAACGACACCTTCAATGAACATTCCCATGATCCATCCAACGTATAGCGTTTTGCAAGGCGCACTTTGAAATTGCCACGCACGTTATTTTCAAACGATGGATGAAAGCGAGTTTTCGCTATTAATAAATAAACAAAACTCGTCCATAGGTGTTAATTCCAGTGAAACCTTTAGTATCTCTCTTACAGCTTTGTTATACTCAAAGCCGTATTTAAGGAAATAAACGGAAATAGTAATTGATTGCTTAACGTCCAGTGGCAAATAATTCATGAATGTTTAGAACACGTTACCATAAATACAATAGGTATAGGTCTTGTAAAAGAGGCCACCCCGCGGGATAAAGGGTATATTGGATAGGAACATAAATTTTGCCTTGCAATAGGCTAAAATGTGTTGTGTATAACTATATAAGTACAGTAGACTAATTTATCTTCTATACGGTTGAAATAATTATTATAGTCAATACAATTTTTTGTGTTTCTGTATAATTAATGAATCCTCCTGATCATCTTTCTTCCTTAAGCATTTAGTAATCTTCATCATAATTTTATGTTAAGGACTATATAGACATAAAACTTGTTTGATTGGACCGTATGCTAAGAGCCGGCCACCTACAGAGCCAGAATCATCTCATTTATACCGGTTCAAACCGGTTCTTGTTTCTCTGCACGGACATAATTCTTGCACGTGCACAAACAAACAAAAAATGCTACTGCAATAAATATATACTGTAACAGTCGTATTTGTTTGTATTCCTTTATATTTTTTTTTATAGTTTAACATCCCATAATTCTTAATTCCTTATATTTAAGCAACCGTATATTTCTCTATTCGATATATTTTACCAGTCCCTATTTCACTATTCTTTATATTTATTTTGGTCATATTTCTTTATTCTTTATTTTTCTCGCCCATATCATTCTTTATTTATTTTTTCGTCCATTATTCTCTATTCTGTAAACCCAATCCAAACTCCTTGTATATAAATATTGATTGATTAAATATATTATCTGTGTAATTTTTGAAGATAAAAACCAACTACGACCGTGGAATTTTCAAATATATAGTTAAGATTATGTTAAATGAGAAACAATTTTAAATGACCAGACGTGGTTTGGGTTGAAATCCTAATCATATGATAGTAATTATATGTGGTTGAAATGAGTTGGAATGCAATACTACTCAATGTTTACGGTTGTCATGCTTATCTAAAAGATAAAGATAATTATTTAATGTCACAGACTATATTTTTATAATTGGTGTCCGTTAATTAGAACCAAATAAAAAAGTGTACACCTGTAAACATGTTATTGAAAGAAAGTGTATAAAGATACTTATTCTTAATCACCAGATGTGCTTTATCTCTTAATCTAATTATTTGAGATGTCATGTTAAACAGGACCATAGGATATTAATTAAGTGGTTCAAATAAGTCGGAAAGCTACGGACGCCCATAGGACCTCCCACAAATATAATTTGAATTCGAAATCACGAATTTAAATCGTTATTACGAATTTTATAATTCGTTACTGGTATAACATTAAGGTATAGCGTCCAAGCCCAAATATGGCGTCGGTGTCTCGATGTCCGAATCATACGGTCCAACCTCAAATTCGCGCCCCGATTTCATGGTCGACCATGGCGTCCGCGTTAAGGCCCAAATATGGCGTCGGCATTCACACCCAGGTCCAAATATAGCGTCAGCGTCCGACGTCCACCTTTATGGGTTCATTCTGTCCCACAAACACTACTGACAACTCTCCACAAGAGACCAAAATGGCACAGAAATTAACAACTATAGGTCACCGTACGGCCTTCAACAATGAGCACAGCCCATACCGCATAGTCACCTATAACAAGTCCCGAAATGACAATGTGAAACAATTTAAACGAAAAAACTAACGACCTAATTCACAAAAAATGAACGAAAAACAAATATGTAACATATAAACAAACGACAACCACTGAATTACAGTCTCCTAACTTGGGACAGGCACATACATAGAGAATGTGGCGGGGTTAAACATGTTAGCGGGATCCCAAACCTCCAATAACCTGGGACTTTGGTGTAACAGTACAACATAAGAACGAACTATAAAAATCAGGTGAAAAAGGCTTACTCATCAGATGGAAAAAAATACATATATAAGATCCATACAATACATACAGACCATATATCGAAACCAATATATACTAAGCATTCAGCCAATCAAACAAAATGCATCTTACAACCAAAGATCATTTTCACACTGTATATGGGTTAGAGATCTTAAAACAAAGTTTTTTTGGACACTGTATATGGGTCAGAGATACAGTTTGTATACAGACTGTATATAAAAATTAGACCCATAGATAAAGCATACAGAAAATGCATACAGACTGTATATAAGAGCCACAGGCAGCGCACACACTTTATCTTGCAGTAACAGGCAAAACATACAGACTTTTATTTCAACTTGAAACAACTTACAATGCATACATACTGTGTCTCTGATCCATAGACAGTGTTAACCGACTAAATCTAAGATATACCGACAATAGAAGTATCTTAGACTCATAGTCAAAGCATATAAACAATGTATAAAGACTAAGAACGACGTACAATACATAAACTTAATTTAATTTACAACAAAGAAAATGCATACAGACTGTATCTGGGAAGCACAGACAATGCATTGACTGTATGTAATCAAAGAAACTTTGTGAGCACGCTCACATACTTCACAGCCCGACATTGTCACTAAGCAAACAAAATTTCAACAGATTATTTAGTTCAAACACGCATGAAATTCTGTTGTGTAATTTCAGAAGATATGCAGAAGTATATTTAGGCCGAAATTCTAAGTTCAGAAGGCATAGTTCCTAATTCCTAACAAGAGTACACACGTTGACCTCGCCTTATTTATGTCGATAGACCTAAATATAAAGTTTTACCACAATTATCACATAAACTTATTAATAACATGACCAAAGAAAATGAGATCAAGGTCATATGACCAAAATGAGGAATACATTTACACCTTACAATCATTCAATACAAATCAGGTCAAGGTCAGATGACACTTGGCACAAAAACTAAACACTGAACAATGAACCTCGAAAATGAGGTCAAGGTCAAATGAGACTTGCGAGACTGACATAATAAGATATTTCCAGACACCAAATAAAGTTGACCTATTGCATATAGTATTAGAAAAAAACGGACAAAACTCAAAAGCTTAACTTTGACCATTGAACCAAGGAAATGAGGTCAAGATCAGATGACACCTGCCAGTTGGACATGTACACCTTACAATCCTTCCATACACCAAATATACAAGACATATTTCATATAGTATCTGAGATATAGACTTGACCACCAAAAACTTAACCCTTTTCACTGATCCATGAAATGATGGCGAGGTCAAGTGAAAACTGTCTGATGGGCATGCTGACCAAGGTACGCAAATACTAAACATAGTTACCCATAATATGAGAGAAATTACAAAAACTCTTAACTTTTTTTCAAGTAGTCACTGAACCATGAAAATGAGTTCAAGGACAATGGACATGTGACAGACGGAAACTTCCAAACTTAAGGCATCTGTATTTAAAGTATGGAGCATCCAGGTCGTTCGCCGTCTAAAATATAAAGCTTTTAAGAAGTGAACAAACGCTGTCGCCGCCGCCGCCTCCGGATCACCATTCCTATGTCGAGCTTTCTGCGACAAAAGTCGCAAGCTCGACAAAAACAAGAATGTGTCCATCGTACACCGTTCCCCACTTGACCTATCATTTTCTTTGTTCAGTGGACCGTGAAATAGGGGAAAAAAACCTTCTTTGGCATTAAGCTTAGAAAAAAACATATTATTGGAAACATATGTACTAAGTTTCAAGTTTATTGCACCTGACCTTCAACAAAAACTACCTTGACCAAAACATTTAACCTGAAGCGAGAAAACGGACGAAGGAGCAGACGCATAGACCGGAAAACTAATGCCCATTTACTATCGTAGGTGGGGCATAAAAAAATTAATCATGATTTTCTGCCAATATGCACATTTACATAGCATGTCCTAACTATCTAAAAAAATCATGAAACTCTGTTGTGGTCTTTAGACAGATTTTATGACAAACTGTTGTAGGAGTATATAGAAAATCAATGAATTGATAATTTCATAATTTCCTCATTATCTACAAAAATTTATAAAACTCTGTTATGTGGTTTCAGAGGAGTTGCAATAACGAGAACAGGACTGACAGACCGATGGATCAAAAACATTGTACCATAAAGAACTTTGTTTGGTTTGGTATAATAAAGGGTCTGCTAAATAATGTAAGGCTGAGATAAATTAGTCATTTGGTCACATCAGTTTTTTGGCGAGGTTCGTTTTGTTCAGTCTGTGATGTTCTTTGTTGTGTTTTGCATTCTGTTGTTGGTTTTTTAATCTTTCTCTTTTTTTTGGCCGTGGTTTTGTCAGCTTATTATTGACTTATGTGTTTGAATAAGCCTTTAGTATCTTTCGCCTCTCTCTTCGGTCAATTTGATTATGTGGGACATACAGATTTAGACCCAAACTTGTCTCTGATTGTTTCGTGATTATTGCAGATGTAAATCATACTATAAAATTGAGTATGGAAATGGGGAATGTGTCAGAGCAGACAACAGCCGAAGGCCACCGATAGATCTTCAATGTAGCGAGAAACTCCCGCACGGGGAGGTGTCCGTCAGCTGACCCCTAAACAAATATGTATACTAGTTCAGTGATAATGGACGTCATACTAAGCTCCGAATTATACACAAGAAACTAAAATTATAAATAATACAAGACTAACAAAGGTCAGAGGCTCCTAACTTGGGACAGGCGCAAAATTGCGGCGGGATTAAACATGTTTTTGAGATCTCAACCCTCCCCTATACCTGTAGCCAATGTAGAAAAAACAAACGCGAAACAATACGCACAGTAAAACTCAGTTTAAGAGAAGTCCGAGTCCGATATCAGAATATGAAACAAATGAAAATAAACAAAATGACAATAATACATAAATAACAACAGACTACTAGCAGTTATTGACATGCCAGAACCAGACCTTAATTAAACTGATTGAAAGATTATGTCTTCATCATATGAATATCAGGCACAATCCCTCCTGTTAGGGGTTTAGTATTATACCGTCATGAAATATACAACCCTCTTATTTACAATATCATTTGATCAACACCTATTTACAAGGGTCTATTTGATATGATTTTTCTCATTGTTGAAGGCTGTATGGTTGCATATAACTGCTTACATCCACTTTATTTGAACTTCAGTGGATACATGTAGGCGTCTCATTGGCAATCATACCACATCTCCGTATTTTTACAGTATTGTATCAGTACTGTTACCTAATAACAGGACAAAACAAGACAGCAATTTGACAAAACTAAAGACATACATACTTGATTTTACTTCTCTAAAGATATAAACAAAATTTTCATAGTTCGTATCTGAACATGTACACAGCCATGGGAATTTGAAGGGACTATATTTCAGTGTGCATATATTAAGTAGCGAATCTGGCTACTTCCTGTTTATCAGACCGGTACCTTAGAAAAGAATTGTGACAATATATCCAATCTTTTCAAAAACCAAAGACTAACGTCACTAGGAGCAGCAGTTAGTTGTCATAGATACTCTAGATAGAAAGATAATCTGCCACTTTTATAAAAGGGACTAAACATAGTTTTTGAAAGGGTATAATCGGTTTGTGCCGAAATTACTTTCTTTAGTCCAGAAACTCATTTGTGCTAAATGGTAATCTCCACCCACATTTAGGACTGGCAGTTATTTGTAGTTTTTATCAACAGCTGGCACTTTTTCTAAATTATATTTGCTTCTTTTAAGACTGACCAAAACTGTTTCTTACCATTGTGGTTTGATTAAGGTAGTGTATATCAAACAGCTGTTGGAAATATTTTGGACAACCCTCTTATTTACAATATCATTTGATCAACACCGAGTGGTCTTTGGTGGTATCTCGCATAACATTAATAAGGTCTTTTTTAAAAGGAAACTTGAAATTATTGGTCCCATATTTATGTGCTATAGCAAATGTATGGGCTGCTGATCTGCAATATTGCAATATATGATAGCAATATATTCTTATGTTTTCAATGACCCCTTATTTCTTCACTCCACTTTATAAGATAGAAATAAATGTTATTCCATATTTTATTGTTTTTTTTAAAGGTATCATAATTAAGACATAAAGACAAAACTAAGCACAGTGAAAAAAGTCTACTCTGTCCTGTAAAGTTTGAGATGTTTTTGTTGTTCAATCTTTATCACTTGTATGGAAACACTAACTCTTGATAACCTACAACAGAAATATTATCACTTTTATTTCAATTCAATTGTTGCAGTTATCATGCATGTAATAGAGAAAATGATAAATTAGACCAGATCTCCACATTAATAATATCAAAACTAGAGGCTTCAATGAGCCTGTGTCACTCACATGATACTTTTATTTACAATTGATGCATGATACAGAAATTGTCCATACCAACCGTCAGTGTTTACCATACAATACAGTACTTCTATACACTGTCTGTATACAGTATTTGTCGGATTTTGTCCATACCTATCGTCGATGTTTGACATAAAATACAATACTCCTATATACCGTATATCAACAGTATTTGTCTATACCTACCGTCGGTGGTTAACATACAATACAGTCCTCCTATATACCGTCTATCAACAGTATTTGTCTATACCTACCGTCAGTGGTTAACATACGATATAGTACTCCTTTGCACCATCCATCAACAGTATTTGTCTATACCTACCGTCGGTGGTTAACATGCAATAAAGTGCTCCTATATACCGTCTATCAACAGTATTTGTCTATACCTACCGTCGGTGGTTAACATACAATATAGTGCTCCCATAAACCGTCTATCAACAGTATTTGTCTATACATACTGTCGGTAGTTAACATACAATATAGTGCTCCTATATACCATCTATCAACAGTATTTGTCTATACCTACCGTCGGTTGTTAACATACAATATAATGCTCCCATATACCGTCTATCAACAGTATTTGTCTATACCTACCGTCGGTAGTTAACATACAATATAGTGCTCCTATATACCGTCTATCAACAGTATTTGTCTATACCTACCGTCGGTAGTTAACATACAATATAGTGCTCCTATATACCGTCTATCAACAGTATTTGTCTATACCTACCGTTGGTGGTTAACATACAATATAGTGCTCCTATATACCGTCTATCAACAGTATTTGTCTGTACCTACCGTCGGTGGTTAACATACAATATAGTGCTCCCATAAACCGTCTATCAACAGTATTTGTCTATACCTACTGTCGGTGGTTAACATACAATATAGTGCTCCTATATACCATCTATCAACAGTATTTGTCTATACCTACCGTCGGTGGTTAACATACAATATAGTGCTCCTATATACCGTCTATCAACAGTATTTGTCTATACCTACTGTCGGTAGTTAACATACAATATAGTGCTCCTATATACCGTGTATCAACAGTATGTGTCTATACCTACTGTCGGTAGTTAACATACAATATAGTGCTCCTATATACTGTCTATCAACAGTATTTATCTATACCTACCGTCGGTGGTTAACATACAATACAGTCCACCTATATACGTCTATCAACAGTATTTGTCTATACCTACCGTCAGTGGTTAACTTACGATATAGTACTCCTTTGCACCATCCATCAACAGTATTTGTCTATACCTACCGTCGGTGGTTAACATGCAATAAAGTGCTCCTATATACCGTCTATCAACAGTATTTGTCTATACCTACCGTCGGTGGTTAACATACAATATAGTGCTCCATAAACCGTCTATCAACAGTATTTGTCTATACCTACTGTCGGTAGTTAACATACAATATAGTGCTCTATATACCATCTATCAACAGTATTTGTCTATACCTACCGTCGGTGGTTTAAACATACAATACAGTCCTCCTATATACGTCTATCAACAGTATTTGTCTATACCTACCGTCAGTGGTTAACATACGATATAGTACTCCTTTGCACCATCCATCAACAGTATTTGTCTATACCTACCGTCGGTGGTTAACATGCAACAAAGTGCTCCTATATACCGTCTATCAACAGTATTTGTCTATACCTACCGTCGGTGGTTAACATACAATATAGTGCTCCATAAACCGTCTATCAACAGTATTTGTCTATACCTACTGTCGGTAGTTAACATACAATATAGTGCTCCTATATACCATCTATCAACAGTATTTGTCTATACCTACCGTCGGTGGTTAACATACAATACAGTCCTCCTATATAACGTCTATCAACAGTATTTGTCTATACCTACGTCAGTGGTTAACATACGATATAGTACTCCTTTGCACCATCCATCAACAGTATTTGTCTATACCTACCGTCGGTGGTTAACATGCAACATACGTCGTGTCATACAATATAGGTCTATCAAAGTATTGTTATAACTACGTCGGTGGTTAACATACCTATTAGTGTCATAAAACATTATCAACGTATATGTCTATACCTATTCGTTAACTACAATAGTGCTCCTACATCTATCAACAGATTTGTCTATATACGTCGTATAACATATTTGTCTATATACCGTCTTATCAAATATTGTTATCCTTTACCTCCTCAGTGTTTAATCTATACCTACCGTCGTGTTCACACAATGTTATTTCGTCTATCATACGTATTGTATACTACTCGATGTTAATACCTTGTGCCCTCATAACAGTTTTCATACACGTGGTGGTTACATTCGATAGTGTACATAACATTATAACGTATTGTCTATACTACCGTCGTTTAATACAATATAGTGTCTCATAAACCGTCTGTAACATATTTCTATACTACGTCGTATTAATACCTATATACGTTTTGTCTATATCACCGTCTATCATAGTATTGCTATACTCCTGTGAACCATACAATACAGTCTTCCTATATACGTCTGTCAACAGTTGTCTATACTACGTCAGTGGTTAACTACGATATAGTATTCTTTGACCACCTCCGGTATTTTCTATACTACCTCGTAGCTACATACAATATTGTCTTACCTACTTCCGTCTTAAACAATATTGTCTATATACCTCGTCAGTATTTGTAACATACAATAGTGTCGTATTACGTACAAATATTTGTCTATACCTAGTCGTGTTAACATACAAATATTGTCCATAACCGTACAACAGTTTTGTTAACTATCATACGGTGGTAACTAATATACGTCTATAACATTTTCAGTATTTGTTATACTACGTCGGTGGTTAAATACATTATGTGCTCTATTACCGTCTATCAACAGTATTTGTCTACCTACTGTCGGTGTTAACATACAATATAGTGCTCTATATACGTGTATCAACAGTATTGTGTCTATACCTACTGTCGGTAGTTAACATACAATATAGTGCCTATATACTGTCTTATCAAAGTATTTATCTATACTACTCGGTGGTTACATTACAATACAGTCCACTATATTCGTCTATCAACGTATTTGTTATACCTACGTCAGTGGTTAATTACGTATAGTACTCTTGCACCATCCAACAGTATTTGTCTATACTACGTCGGTGGTTAACATGCATAAAGTTTCTTTATACCGTCTATAACAGTATTTGTCTATACCTACCGTCGGTGGTTAACATACAATATGTGTCCATAACCGTTTTCAACAGTATTTGTCTTCCTATCTGTCGGTAGTTAACATACAATATAGTGCTCTATTACCATCTATCAAAGTATTTGTCTATACCTCCGTCGGTGGTTATCATACAATACGTCTCTATATACCGTTATCAAAGTTTTGTCTATACCTACGTCAGTGGTTAACATACGTGTGTACTCTTTGCACCATTATCACAGTATTTGTCTATCTACGTCGGTGGTTAACATGCAACAAAGTGTCTATATACGTCTATCAACGTTTTGTCTATACCTACCGTCGGTGGTTAATACAATATAGTGCTCCTAACCGTCTATCAACAGTATTTGTCTATACCTACTGTCGGTGTTAACATACAATATAGTGCTCCTATATACCATCTATCAACAGTATTTGTCTATACCTACCGTCGGTGGTTAAATACAATACAGTCCTCCTATATAACGTTATCAACAGTATTTGTCTATACCTACCGTCGTGGTTAACATACGATATAGTACTCCTTTGCCATCCATCAACAGTTATTGTCTATACCTACCGTCGGTGGTTAACATGACAAAAGTGCTCCTATATACGTCTATCAACAGTATTTGTCTATACCTACCGTCGGTGGTTACTAACATACAATATAGTGCTCCATATAACGTCTATCAACAGTATTTGTCTATACCTACCTGTCGGTAGGTTAACATACAATATAGTGCTCCTATATACCTCTATCAACAGTATTTGTCTATACCTACTGTCGGTAGTTAACATACAATATAGTGCTCCTATAAACCTCTATCAACAGTATTTGTCTATACCTACGTCGGTGGTTAACATACAATAAGTGCTCCTATATACCGATCTATCAACAGTATTTGTCTATACCTACCGTCGGTGGTTAACATACAATAAGTACTCCTTTACCGATCCATCAACAGTATTTGTCTATACCTACCGTCGGTGGTTAAATGCATATAAGTCTCCTTATACCTCTATCAACAGTATTTGTCTATACCTACCGTCGGTGGTTAACATACAATAGTGCTCCTATAAACCGTCTATCAACAGTATTTGTCTATACCTACTGTCGGTGTTAACATACAATATAGTGCTCCTATATACCTCTATCAACAGTATTTGTCTATACCTACCGTCGGTGAGTTAACATACAATATCAGTCTCCTATATAACAGTCTATCAACAGTATTTGTCTATACTACCGTCGTGGTTAACATACGATAAGTCTCCTATTGCACGTCTATCAACAGTATTTGTCTATACCTACCGTCGTGGTTAACATGAACAAATGTCTCCTATTACCGTCTATCAACAGTATTTGTCTATACCTACCGTCGGTGGTTAACATACAATAGTGCTCCATAACCGTCTATCAACAGTATTTGTCTATACCTACCTGTCGGTAGGTTAACATACAATATAGTGCTCCTATATACCATCTATCAACAGTATTTGTCTATACCTACTGTCGGTAGTTAACATACAATATAGTGCTCCTATATACCATCTATCAACAGTATTTGTCTATACCTACCGTCGGTAGGTTAACATACAATACAGTGCTCCTATATACCGTCTATCAACAGTATTTGTCTATACCTACCGTCGAGTGGTTAACATACGATATAGTACTCCTTTACCATCTATCAACAGTATTTGTCTATACCTACCGTCGGTGGTTAACATGCAATAAGTCTCCTTTGACCGTCTATCAACAGTATTTGTCTATACCTACCGTCGGTGGTTAACATGACAATATAGTGCTCCTATATACCGTCTATCAACAGTATTTGTCTATACCTACGTCGGTGTTAACATACAATATAGTGCTCCTATATACACGTCTATCAACAGTATTTGTCTATACCTACTGTCGGTTAGTTAACATACAATATAGTGCTCCATATTACCGTCTATCAACAGTATTTGTCTATACCTACCGTCGGTAGTTAACATACAATATAGTGCTCCTATATACGTCTATCAACAGTATTTGTCTATACTACCGTCGGTAGTTAACATACAATATAGTGCTCCTATTATACCGTCTATCAACAGTATTTGTCTATACTACCGTCGGTGGTTAACATACAATATAGTGCTCCTATATACCGTCTATCAACAGTATTTGTCTATACCTACCGTCGGTGGTTAACATACAATATAGTGCTCCATAAACCGTCTATCAACAGTATTTGTCTATACCTCCCGTCGGTGTTAACATACAATATAGTGCTCCTATATACCGATCTATCAACAGTATTTGTCTATACCTACTGTCGGTAGTTAACATACAATATAGTGCTCCTATATACCATCTATCAACAGTATTTGTCTATACCTACGTCGGTGGTTAACATACAATACAGTCCTCCTATATACCGTCTATCAACAGTATTTGTCTATACCTACCGTCAGTGGTTAACATACGATATAGTACTCCTTTGCACCATCCATCAACAGTATTTGTCTATACCTACCGTCGGTGGTTAACATGCAATAAAGTGCTCCTATATACCGTCTATCAACAGTATTTGTCTATACCTACCGTCGGTGGTTAACATACAATATAGTGCTCCCATAAACCGTCTATCAACAGTATTTGTCTATACCTACTGTCGGTAGTTAACATACAATATAGTGCTCCTATATACCACCTATCAACAGTATTTGTCTATACCTACCGTCGGTTGTTAACATACAATATAATGCTCCCATATACCGTCTATCAACAGTATTTGTCTATACCTACCGTCGGTAGTTAACATACAATATAGTGCTCCTATATACCGTCTATCAACAGTATTTGTCTATACCTACCGTCGGTAGTTAACATACAATATAGTGCTCCTATATACCGTCTATCAACAGTATTTGTCTATACCTACCGTTGGTGGTTAACATACAATATAGTGCTCCTATATACCGTCTATCAACAGTATTTGTCTGTACCTACCGTCGGTGGTTAACATACAATATAGTGCTCCCATAAACCGTCTATCAACAGTATTTGTCTATACCTACCGTCGGTGGTTAACATACAATATAGTGCTCCTATATACCGTCTATCAACAGTATTTGTCTATACCTACTGTCGGTGAGTTAACATCAATATAGTGCTCCATATACCGTCTATCAACAGTATTTGTCTATACCTACGTCGGTGGTTAACATACAATACAGTCTCTATCCTTATACTGTATTATCTAACTACGTATGTTACAATATATGTACTCCTTTGCACCGTCCTATCAACAGTATTTGTCTATACCTACCGTCGGTGTTAACATGCAATAAAGTGCTCCTATATACCGTCTATCAACAGTATTTGTCTATACTACCGTCGGTGGTTAACATACAATATAGTGCTCCCATAAACCGTCTATCAACAGTATTTGTCTATACCTACTGTCGGTAGTTAACATACAATATAGTGCTCCTATATACCACCTATCAACAGTATTTGTCTATACTACCGTCGGTTGTTAACATACAATATAATGCTCCATATACCGTCTATCAACAGTATTTGTCTATACCTACCGTCGGTAGTTAACATACAATATAGTGCTCTATATACCGTCTATCAACAGTATTTGTCTATACCTACCGTCGGTAGTTAACATACAATATAGTGCTCCTATATACCGTCTATCAACAGTATTTGTCTATACCTACCGTTGGTGGTTAACATACAATATAGTGCTCCTATATACCGTCTATCAACAGTATTTGTCTGTACCTACCGTCGGTGGTTAACATACAATATAGTGCTCCCATAAACCGTCTATCAACAGTATTTGTCTATACCTACCGTCGGTGGTTAACATACAATATAGTGCTCCTATATACCGTCTATCAACAGTATTTGTCTATACCTACCGTCGGTGATTAACATGCAATATAGTGCTCCCATATACCGTCTATCAACAGTATGTGTCTATACCTACTGTCGGTAGTTAACATACAATATAGTGCTCCTATATACTGTCTATCAACAGTATTTACAATATAGTGCTCCTATATACCGTCTATCAACAGTATTTGTCTATACCTACCGTCGGTAGTTAACATACAATATACAGGCTGGTACAGGATTGGGGAAATGTTCGTAAATGTCGCCAACGTCGCCAACATTCTGAACAGTACCCGGTTCGCCAACGTCGCCAACGTCGCCAACATTTTGAACAGTACCCCTGTTCGCCAACGTCGCCAACATCGCCAACATTCTAACCTGTTCACCAATTCGTCGCCAACATTCTAACCAGTACCCCTGTTCGCCAACGTCGCCAACGTCGCCAACATTCTAACCAGAACCCCTGTTCGCCAACGTCGACAACATTCTAACCAGTACCCCTGTTCGCCAACGTCGCCAACGTCGCCAACATTCTATCCAGTACCCCTGTTCGCCAACGTCGCCAACGTCGCCAACATTCTAACCAGAACCCCTGTTCGCCAACGTCGCCAACGTCGCCAACATTTTAACCAGTACCCCTGTTCGCCAACGTCGCCAACGTCGCCAACATTCTTACCAGTATCCCTGTTCGCCAACGTCGCCAACATCGCCAACATTCTAACCAGTACCCCTGTTCGCCAACGTCGCCAACGTCGCCAACATTCTAACCAGTACCCCTGTTCGCCAACGTCGCTAACGTCGCCAACATTCTAACCAGAACCCCTGTTCGCCAACGTCGCCAACGTCGCCAACATTTTAACCAGTACCCCTGTTCGCCAACATTCTTACCAGTATCCCTGTTCGTCAACGTCGCCAACGTCGCCAACATTCTAACCAGTACCCCTGTTCGCCAACGTCGCCAACATTCTAACCAGTACCCCTGTTCGGCAACGTCGCTAACATTCTGAACAGTACCCCTGTTTGCCAACATTCTAACCCATACCCCTGTCGCCAACATTCTAACCCATACCCCTGTCGCCAACATTCTTAACAGTACCCCTGTAACAGGGGTATTGGTATTAAAACCTTTAATCAAGTTGAACAATTGCAACCTATCCAGAAACTAAATAGTGCTACATTTTTTATAATTAAATAGCTATAGCCCATAAATAGTTTCCAAAAAGGAATACAAAAATCTTCAAAAAAGACTTACCAGCCTGCTAACAGCCATTTAAACATCATTATAAAATGTAACGAGTGCTTTTAAAATAAAAAGCAGTAACTCAACAGTGAAAATCAGGTCAATGACATGTACATATGACAGACATTTAAAACTTCGTAACATTATATATCTGCATAAATTTTTTTTTAAAAAGCATTCAATTCTTTAACTTGTTGACCTTAGTCTAAGTGCATATTCTACAGAGGACACATACTCTCCAACATTGCTCTTGTCAGATTATCTCAATTCATTACAGTTAATAACTAAATAATAGACAAAATTGCATTTTACACTGTGTTATTTTTTTTACCATGTCTGCCATCTTCATTGGCGGGCGGACAGGGTCAGAGTACATATTTTACAAAAAAAAATACATACTCCAATTATTATTGTAGCCATGTCTGGTAAAATTTTACCTACAAGTTTCAGATTATATTTTTGTTAAAGTAAACCATGTAAATAGACAATTTTAAATGAACATTGTATAAATTCAATTTATATTCAACTAAAGATTTCTTGCTGTTGTGCAATACACTGTGCTGTTGCGCAATACTAAGTATGCTGTTGGGCAATACTTAGTATGCTGTTGGGCAATACTTAGTAAATCTTTTGTCAGTTTGACACATTCCCCATTTCCTTTCTCAATTTTATTCAATAACTTCTCAATGTTTCATCAAAAATTTATAAAAAAAACTAAAGGGAGGTTATCTTAATAAATAAAAATAAGTCATCAAATCTTAATAAAAACTGCTTTAAGCACTTTAAGGATATTGTCCAAACTCGGAAACGTAAAATCTTCAATTTATAAAAACCAAAAGAAAGCTTACAACAATATAGATATAAACAATTTAAATTGACATTTTTAAGTTACTGTCCGAAAACTGGAAAATCCCCCTTTTTGTATAGAATTAAACCCCATAAATCAAAAAAGGTATAGTATAAAATTTATAAAAATCAAAAGGAAGCTCATGTAAATAGAATTTAACAATTCACCACAGTTTCTTGCAAGTTGGTGAAATTATTTTTAAGGTTATTGTCTGTAAACTGGAGAATCTCCCCTTTTTTAATAAATAAAAGTAGGAAACGGTAAATCCAGTATATCATTATAAAAAAGAAAAGCAACTCACGTCAATAGATATAAACAATTTACCAAAGTTTTATGCATATTAGTTAAAGTGTTTTTCAGTTAATGTCCAACATGTTAAAAACGAACGAACACACAGACGGACAAACTTTCAATGATAAACCATAATACGTCAGTCAGGAGTATTACTTGTACAAGTTATTTTTAATTACTTGCAGAAGTAATATTAATTTAAATATATTTTTAGAATAATATTGGCTGAGTTATGTCCCTTAAACATTCAGATTTTTTTACTTTTGAAAGTAAAAAAGTCATCCTATCTTCTTTTATTAAATTTTTATAATTCCTTTGCAGATGTCTTTACTAATCATTTAAGTGTAATTTAATAGACAATGAAAATCTCATTTGTCTGTTATCTTCAGAACACTGCTCATTTACATGCTCCCAAGGAGCAATTTTTGAAGGCCTTGCGCAATTACTTAAGGTGGCTCATGGGTACAAAAATTTTAGCAAAAAATTAAACCTTTATTTTTTTCATTACAAATTTTATTTATTACACTATTAGTTGTTACTTTATGATATGGTACAAAAAACAACCCAAAAAAATTATTTGGTTTGGCCCCAGATGACTTTAAAAATTGAAAAAGCTTCAAATTATCTCCCTTTGGTGCAAAAATGCCATTTTTTGGCCTTAAATTTGAACTATCTTTTTTAACTCATCGGTGACCTATATTTTTTATTATTGTTTTCAAATAAGCTGTACATAAACTAAATAATTGTTAAATTTAAGCGATTTCTTATATTAGGTTATTTTTTTATTTCGATATTTCCTCTTTTTCTCCTATTAGTTCAACAGAAAAAAAGGACATTAACAAAAATGTATGCTTCTTCTAGAGGCAGATTTTAGCTTAAATGAACGGTGACCCCATTTTTTTTATTTCATTTTTCTTTTAAGTATATGATAAAGTTCATTTATGAAAAAATATAGCGAAATCCTATATTAGAAAAAAAAAATTCATTTATACCCAGGAGCCCCCTTAAGATCTTTGCGCAATCAGTTTCTTTGTTGAACTAATGAGATGAAACATTGAACTCTAATAAAAAAAAAATCAGTAAACCAGGGAAAAATCATGAAAGGCATAAATTTACATCTCAAAACTTAATGACTTTTGTGGGATTGTAAGAAAAATTTACTTATACAAGTAAATTTTTAAGAAAATTAAGGGGAGATTATTCAAATATTATTTATTTACTTTTTTTTTTTATTTCTTCAAGTAAATAAAAATAAATTGTACAAGTAGTACCCCTGACTGTAAACGGGCGTACAACAAACATTCTGTGAGTATTGCATGGCAATGCAAAATCCCCTACAAATTAAAAAAATTCATTGTATTGGAACAAAATTGTAACTTGATTTATAACTTGTCATTGTAAACATTAAAACAAATATCAAGTCAATGTATTTAAGCATGACAAAAAAAGTGTTTAAAACTGATTATTTCAGATAATTTTCTAATCCCAACAACCATTACTCTGCACAAAATTATCAGACCAAATAAAAAATTTAAACTTGAACTGTTACTTGTTATGATAAATTTATATACTAATTATCAAATCCATATATTCAAAAATGACAAAAAAGGTGAGGAAAACCTGGGAACAGTATATCTAACGTTAATATATATGTTCCTGGGAAAACTGATTATTTTAGTGAATTTTCAAAAGTAAAGGGACCATAACTCTGCCCAAAATCATTACACTGCAACAAAATTCAAACTTCTTTGTAACTTGCAATGATAAAATAAAAAACCAAACATCAAATTAATATCTTCAAAAAAAATGCTTATTTGGACCCCTTTTTAGGACCTTAATTCCTAAACTGTTTGGAACATAACCCCCAAAATCAATCCCAACTTTACTTTTCAAGTTTCCATCCTTGAGTTTAAATTTCATACAGATCCATTCACTTAAACTAAAGTTATGTACGGAAATTAACTATTCCTACTCATAATTTTTCTTTATTAAAGTTTTTATCTATGTACATGTTGTACATTTATGACAAATGTTAAGGTACATTGTAATACATTAAAAGGTAACAAGAATTAAGTTGTAAAATTTAATTAACATCAAATTGGGTTTCGCGTTTTCAGGCATTTATAACCATCAACATTCTATGCCTACTTTCATATTTATAAAGTACCATAATTCTTAAACAGAAAAATAAATATATTACAAATATTTAAATTGATCACTATTTTGTAATGCAGTAACAATGGTTAAAGCATATCAAGAAACATAATAAAGCATTGGCTTATAAGTTCATTAGTAAATTGCATAAAAACAACATAAAGTGCAAATTTCCAATCTATAGAGAACTATAAGTCAAAAATAAAAATTGTCAAAATTTCAATGCATATATTTAACTTTACCATGTTTACTATTGTATTATTATTGAATTAATACCACCATTGTTTTCCTATATATTTATGATATCAGTCTTTGTAAAAAAAAAAATTTTAAAGTGTGCATAATTTATTTGTGTCAACATATTCAAATAAAAAAATACTTGATATGAATAAAGTTTTATCCTGTCCAGTAAATCAGCAAAATTTCACATAAGATTTCATTGTATTTAAAAAAAATAACCATCACGGCACAAAGCTGGAAGAGTGGAGGTAAACAAATTTTCTCCTGTTTACAAGCTTTTAAAATTAATTTAACCATGTATCCTCAAATTTCAAAAACATTTTATAATTTTATAAAAAAACTTAATAAAAATAAAATAGTGCTATAAAACTCCCAAGATATATGTTAAAAAAAAAATCTTAAATGAAAAGCAGGTTTATCTTGACATCATATGCATATATAACTGTCAAATTCAAGAAAACATAAATTTCTATCCTTTTTTTTTACTTTATATCAAACAGGATGTCATAGACATGATAGATAGAAGAAGATGTGGTATCAGTTACAATGACACAACTTTCCATCCAAGTCACAATTCATAAAAGTAAACCATTATAGGTAAAAGTACGGTTGTCAACACGGAGCCTTGGCTCACACTAAACAGCAAGATATAAAGGGCCCCAAGAATTACTAGTGAAAAAAACAATCAAACAGGAAAACTAATGGTCTAATCTACATAAAAAACGAGAAACACTTATGAACCACATAAACAAACGACAATTACTGAACATCAGATTAAAAGAAAAATCAAAATCATGCGGATAATGATAAAAATTAAAATATAGTGTAGACCAATGAATACACATGTAATCAAATATTTGTTTTATAATTTCATCTCCATTAAAACACCATAACATGATACAATTAAAAACCAATTGTTCAGAGAACAATTGAAGGTCTTTCCACCAGTAAGAATCTATTTAAAAATGAAAATATTAAAATTTGATTTTAAATGTCAGTTTCAGTATCAAATGACAGCTTATTCTACGCTGACTCCAAAAATATATGGTTTCTATATAGAAAAATATATAAACTAGAGGCTCTCAAGAGCCTGTGTCGCTCACCTGTTAATGTGTTTACTGATGTCGGCCATCTTTGTTGGTAGACGGGGTCATTAGACACTCTTTTTAAAAATAGATACCCTAGTATTATGATTGTGGCCAAGTTTGGTTAAATTGGCCAAGTAGTTTTAGAAAAGATTTTTATACAAGTTACAAAAATGAGGAAAAGTTGTTTAATATTGACTCTAAAGGGCAATAACTCCTTAGGGGGTTCTCTAACAATTTTGATCAAGCTGACTTATTTGTAGATCTTACTTTGCTGAACATTATTGCTGTTTACAGTTTATCTCTATCTATAATAGTATTCAAGATAATAGGTTGTCCGATTCAACTGAAAATTTGTGAGGGGATATATCTTATTCTGATGGACATTAAAATCTTGAAAGATTTGCCCTAAATGTCTTGGTTTCAAAGATATAAAGCGAAAACTGCATTTTACCACTATGTTCTAATTTTAGCCATGTCGGCCATTTTGTTTGGTAGGCTGGGTCATCGGACACATTTTTTAAACTATAAACCACAATGATAATTGTCGCCTAGTTTGATTAAATTTGGCAAAGTAGTTTTAGAGAAGAAGATTTTTAGAAAAGTTACAAAAAATGATGAAAAGTTGTTAAAAATTGACTATAAAGGGCAATAACTCCTTAAGGGGTCGACTGGCAAATTTGGTCATGTTGACTTATTTGTAGGTCTTACTCTGCTGAACATTATTGCTGTTTACAGTTTATCTCTATCTATAATAGTATTCAAGATAATAACCAAAAACTGCAAAATTTCCTTAAAATAACCATTTCAGGGGCAGCAACCCAACAACAAGTTATCCGATTCGTCTGAAAATTTCAGGGCAGGTAGATCTTCACCTGATAAACAATTTAACCCCCATGTCAGATTTGCTCTAAATGCTTTGGTTTTTTGAGTTATAAGCCAAAAACTGCATTTTACCCCTATGTTCTATTTTTAGCCATGGCAGCCATCTTGGTTGGTTTGACGGGTCACGCCACACATTTTTTAAACTAGATATCCCAAGGATGATTGTGGCCAAGTTTGGTAGAATTTGGCCCAGTAGTTTCAGAGGAGAAGATTTTTGTAAAAGTTTACGGACGACGGACGCAGGACGACGGACGACGGACGCAAAGTGATGAGAAAAACTCACTTGACCTTTCAGGTCAGGTGAGCTAAAAAGGGAGATAATCTTTTACTTCCGGTTTAAAAAGTTTACTTCTGGTATTGTTTGATAGTTTACTTGATACTGATTCCAAAAATATATGGTTCTATATACTTTTACATTGATTTAGTACAAAAAATAGCTACTTCCGGTTGACAAAATGTCACTTCCGGTTGTTTTTTTGAAGGTCACATTGCTTACAACCTAATGCAAAAAGTCCCATGGCTTTATCATGCGTACATATGAGGTAAAAGCAAAGGTCAAAATCTAGAGCGTTAAATAAGCATATGACCTTGAGCTCAATTTTAAGGTCATAAACCAAGGACCTCAAATAAAAAGACTCTAGTCCTCTACTTTATATTGTTAATGAGTTATATTGCCATACATATGATATTAGATATAAAAAGGGGGATAACTCGCGCCAAATGTCTACGTACCCTTTCGACTAAGATTTATGTGTTAGGACATGTCATAACTAACAATTTTGTGAAAATATTTTGTCGATATCTCATATGATTTCTGAAAATAAGAGATAACAAGCCAAAATCTAAATTTTAATCATGACCTTGACCTTTGACCTTTACCTCATTTTCATTTTTTGGGACCAAGGACCTCAAATCAAAAGACCCTAGGCCTCTAACACTTATGGTTTTCCAGTTAAAAATGCATATCACTAATATCAAATATAAAAGGGGAAATAACTCTCATATGGAGTCTCCGGATAGCTTCGGTCAAAATTAATCAAATTATCCTGAGGATATAACGAACAATTTGGTAAAATAAATATGGTTGCGAATATTAAGCGATAACAAGAAAAACAGTGTTTGGGGAGATAACTCTTATATGAGAAAGTGTTCGGTTAAGCAGGGTCAGTTTCAAAAGCGTATAAACTGTTCGATATATTCCAAAAATCTAAGCGACATCTTGCGAAACAAAAAAACAGCAAGGAAAAAAATTAGCCGGAAAAAAAAAATAATAATCAGAAGAAAACCAATAGGTCTTTCCACGGAAAAGTGGAAAGACCTAATAAATGTGTTTAAAATTATAAACACCATTTATGTTTCTATATATGCCTTCATTTTAACTTATAAGTTCTCTAAGTTTCAATCCTTCAAACTTTTACCCTATAAATCATGCTAAAAAATATAAGTTTTAGTGTAAATGTAACGGTTTATTTCTTCCTCTGTGATATTTTATCCTGAGGATAATTTGTCCGGGTAATTTTTTTCCAGGCATAGTATTTCACTGGTTGATTTTTTCCGGAGGAGTGAAAATCTATCTGTGTTATGCGGATAGTATGTACCGGTATATATTTGCCGTACTATATTTCACAGAACCGTGTAAAATATAGTTCCATTAACTACTATGTAAGTTATTCACAATCAATATATACCCGACTATAATTATAAAATGTTTCACAAAGGTAGACCAAATTTGCATAACTTATCAAAGGGAGGTAATTGTGAGCTATTTAAATTTTAAAGATATTAATATAATATATTTCTAAATCTATTTTATAGTGAAATTTTTCATTGAATCTTATTTTTTATATATTCATTTATATAAAAAGATAACTTAAAACTTGATTTAATAAGACAGATAACATTTCACAGGTAAAAACTATCCAGCTGTTAAACATGCTTTTGTTCCAATATATTGTTCTGCTATGATTTATCTGATTTCCATATAATCAACAACTACATCTCTGTCCCCAGACAAAACTATTTATATAGTTAAAAATATCATCATAAGCAAATTCTTCTATTACTGTTTACAGTAGTAATGCAACTATATTTCTACCTTACTTTTAAATTTATATTTGTACTAAGATCTGAAAACAACTCACTTTTACATGTATTTCACTAACCTTATTTAATCATGATATTATTTTCACAATTACGATCTTTGAAATAACTTCTGGTTTTCTTCCTTATGTTCATGAAATTTTTTCAAGGATAATTTGTGAAATTATTTCCCATTATAATACATTTTTTTTTAACAATTTCGCTTTATTTCAAATACACTATTATTATTTCATAGTATTTTTAAAGGAAAAGTTTTTTCTAATAACTATTCTATAAGTTAACTACCCAGATAGAATTGAAAAGGAAAAAATATCCCAGGAAAATATTTTCCTCCGGATAAAAAAATAAGAACAACTACTGTGACATTTTTTCCACCGGATCAAATTTCACCCGAATACAATTTTGCTTTACATAAATATCATTTACCCTTAAAAAGAGTAATATATCACAATTCTTTAACTGTTTCCCCCATTTTACTAAACTTAGTCTTAATCCTAATGTATATTGAGTTGTTATACTTAGTAGCTCTCAGACACTATCAGTAACTACACCTGTCCACTGTGAATCATTCCCTTTTGTGGGAAAAATTAGGTTGATTATATAGGGAATCATTGAAGCATGACTGGAGCAGGCCCCCCCCCCCCCCCCCTTAGGAAAAGTTCTGGATCCGCCACTGAAGATTAAAGATTAAACCTCATGTTTCTAGGCTAGTTTAAAAGCCAAAAAATACTAGCAAAATAAGAAAAGGAAAAAATAATAATTTTAAAACAAAAACATTAATTTATTTTATATTAACCAGTTTACTGGCGTCAAGGGGGGGGGGGTTTTAAATTTACAAACTATGCATTAAAATGGGAACATTTAGTTGGACCCTCCCCCTTTTATCCTAGGTTGGCATCCCCAGTCTTCAAGCTTAACCACAAGTCCTACGGCATTGGTTGTAAAATTGCTCTCGGGCTTGTAAAATTCTCTCTACAAGCCAACAGAATCCAACTAAAATTTTCAAAAAATTGAGTGTCTGGCTTGTGGACTCAAAAGTTAAGCGTGAACAGGTGAAGGCTGGAACTCCTCTTTTAAAAATGTCTCATTTGTTCCTGAGTGGTCTGACAGTAATAGAAGTAAAAAGGAATATTCTTATAAGTTAAAACATGCTAAAAACACTAACTTCATGTTTTTGACCATACAGTTAAATCAGTCTTATTGTATGGCAGTGAAATATGGGGTGACATTAACTTTCACAAACTAAACACTCAAGGGGATAACTATTTCAAAAAAACTATGTGGAGACCTGGCAGTAGAGAACGCTCATTTAAGCTTTTGTAAATTTATACTTGGAGTAAGTAAAAAAGCAACAATATTGCAGTTATGGGTGAACTGGGCAGATATATACTCTATTTTTGAAGGTTTTATTAAATATGTTTAAATACTATATACGCTTAAAAAAATCCGATGATTTATTATTAAAAGAGGGTTTCAAGATCTCAATATCTCTACATAATGAGCAGAAAAAGAGCTGGTATACCAGTATTCAAACTTTTTTTAAATACTTTAGATTAGCATCAATGAAAATAATACACTTCATTTAAAGACGAAGTTAAAAAAACTATTTATGCAAAAAGATGCAATCAAAATTTGATTTAATATGGCAAACTGAGCTTAATAATGATTTTACCTTGTAGCTATTAAGCCGCAGGTGTGAGTTCAAGCGTACACAGGTATAAATGTTGTTATTTGGAAAGGATAAACAGAAAGGATTAGAAAGAGTATGCTGTCACGATGTTAATACACTAAGATTTAATACACGATGAGAATAAAGATACAATAATTAAATTGTGTAAATTAATTGAAAATAAAATTCAGATTCGTGATTCCGAAAGTGTATAAAAATAAAAGGAAACAATTTTTGATTACTTTCTTAGCGGCAATTGGCGTAAAGATTCAAATATGAAGCAAAAAATAGTAGTTTTAATCTTTTATAAAAACTAAATGCAATATTACCCAATAACTTGTATTCAAATCTGGCTGTGTTTAAATGCTAATAAAACTATTGCAATTTTAAAGTTTTTAATTGACAAAAAAATACAACATACAACATGCATGATTTTTTTTTTAGTTTCTTTTTAACATTTTATTCTTACATAATTAAATTCATTTGACAATCATTTACACGAACTTTTTGTGAAAAGAATATCAATAATCTAAGCTAAGGCATTATTTATTTTGAGGATTTTTGAGGATTTTTTTTAAAATTCTATGATAATATTTGTGCAATGTTGAACATGATAGCCGTCATTAATCCAAATAAGTAATACAGTAGTTGTAATAAAAGTTATATTTTAGTCATGCATAACTGATATTGACGAATTTATAATAGTTCGTCCATACATCGTTGTTCTTGAAACAATCATTATTAGTATACATGTAAGTTTCCTGACGTATAAGAGCCATTGAGGATGAGCTCCAGAGAAATCAGACTAGTGGCGTTTCGTTCGTTTGTTTGTTGGGAAAGGAGAGGAAATGCAACCGCTTGTACAGATAAACGACAGAATTACCATACAAGCATTTATAGTCAACACAATCAGAAAGAGTTCCCATCGTTAGACGGGGAATATGAAGGCTTCCAAGAATGAACAAGTGACATGTCTAACTCTGAACAGTTAGAAAACAGACTATCGACATCGACCGCTTGTTCTTAATATTTGAAACTGTATGCATATATATACGTATACGTTTATGATATATATTTATTTATATATATATATATAGTGATGAGTTCTTGCGTCTGACAAAAACTAAATTCCTTCATGGTTATATCTTGCCATACGTTTATATTGGTTTGTAAGGTGATTACTCACAATCGTTATTTGAAAAAATTTGTGAGATGTAGATTCATTTCAATACAGAAATTTCGTCTATATATTTCACAAGTGTATAACACGGAGAAGCTCTGAAGGTCCATTACTCCCATTTTGTTTGGGTGTGAACCATCGATGTTTACAGCAATATCACAGAATAAGATGATGATGGTAGAAAGAACTATGGGCGTCATGTGGCAAATATTACATGCATATCGGACAATGAGTTGTCAATCTGTATGAAAAGATTTCCAATACAACCATATTATTGAGAAGGAATGTTTACATGCTATACTCTCGTACTAGTATTACAGGGTTCTTGTGGCGTTCACCTTAGACACACATCTTTTTAACGATGTTTAAAAAAAAGACAGAACCAATTTAATGTCATATTTCCCTATTTTTTAAATATAACTAAAAGTATTTTATCTGACAAGAATACCCCTATTTAGCGAACAAGTAATTTATTCTTTTTTCTGTTATTGAATACCAAGAAAGAAAATAAATCCCGAAATTAATTTGAAACTTTGATACTCAAAAGTTTCCCAGCAAAATATTCACATTCCCTGGGGATAATTAGTGTTCGTCCAGTGGCATATATAACAATTGTGATGACGAATTACTTCCTTTGTTCGAGAACAATCTTATTGAAATATAAATCTGTGATTTTACTAGGTCCACAGCTTCAATGAACCAAAGCAAAAGTTATACATCGACCTGTATTTAAATCAAATTGGTTCTCTTCTTCTTCTGGTATACAATAGTCTATCGACATTCGATGATTACATACTGTTGGCATACGTGGACTAGTCTATTTACAACACTTTTACCCCTATTTATTCAAAATATATGGTTTTTTTCTTATGTTCAATGTATACATGTATATATTTTAAATTGCGCTATAGTTCCGTAACTTTCTATCCAGTCGTATAAACGAATCGTCGGCAAGTGCGTACATTTTTTTAAATCAATATTTCTGGTCTGTTCCAATCTGTCCTTCACTATTGACAATGACTATATATTACATTTTCCCAAATTCACCCTTGGAAAAAATATTTAAATAGATTTTAATTTCATCAAATCTTATTTTTTGGGTATTATTTATATGTTTATGAATTATATTCTTTACACCAGAAATGTTATTTATAAACAAGCGTATGAGTTTAGTAATGACAAGTAAGACAGAGTTGTATATTATTCATCTAATAGTTCAAAATGGAAAGTTATAAGTTATAAGTTATCAGCCAAGTGAAACGATGCATGAACTTGCAAGCCCGACAGGAAATCGCTTGAATACCTGGACGTGTCACCTCACACCCCTCACAATACCTTTGGAAGTAATACCTTTAGCCATGCTGGTGATCAGATGAGGGAAGATCAAAATATATTTGTTTATTACTTTAAAGAATTATGAACAAATTAGATTTTCGAATACAATTTTCACGGAACACTTATTTATGATTTCAACTTTGACTTTTCACCTAATTCCAATATCAACAGTTTAAAAACAACAGACCATGGTAATTTAAAAAAAGTAAGAATATTTTTAATTTAAATTATTTGCGAATATCCATGACCAGCAAATTCAAATTCAAATATATTTTATTGCTAATCAAAGCGCCCACAAGGAGCAGAACAATCAACATTAATTACATACAAATCTTCTTCTTCTTCTGTTTGTATTGCCTTCCTTTAAGGAGGGGGGATAGGACCTTTATCGGGACTCCGGGATCGGGTGTTTTTAAGCTCGGGATTTCGGGATTGACCCTTTCGGGATCCGGGAATTCTTACTTCGAATTTCGGGACCTCGGGATTTCGTGTTTTTTAAGCCCGGGATTTCGGGATTTCGTGTTTTTAAGCCCGGGATTTCGGGATCAGGACCCCTCCTACCCTCCCTGTCAATGTGATCACCTTTGTACTAAAATTTAATTCAATTTTTTAGTAGGTATTTAATGTTTGAAACTTACAAAAATAACTTAAGGGACATACTGTTTACCATTTCACAGCATTATAATGTTCTATAGCACCAACATGACCAAGTAATACTCATTAAAAAGTTAGCGGTCAATTTCCAGGGAAAGTTAGAGAAAACGGATGTTGACAACTTGTGTATTTCCAGAGACAAGGACGGATACATAAGGCCAAAATCCGAATTTAATTTTTCGCCATAAAGTTATAATAATATATTTATATCTACAGTAAATTTAATGTTTTCAAACATGCTAAACAAAACATAAAAAATATTTTTGCAAACTGTGCAAACAGTAAATAAAGAATAATGTTGGAAATGTTGGTGAATATAAAAAGATACAAAAATAAATGTTGGCGAACTTGGCTAAGTTGGCAAACTTCAGTAAGGGACCGTTCAATATTTACTAGATGGATGGGCCGGTGCATTCTTAATATTGTTTCATTAAAAATGTTCATGCCCATCCTTTTAAATTCTGAAAAAAGTGCTTGCCCATCTAAAAAAATCTATAAAAAAGTCCTTGCCCCTCTAAAATTATAAGACAATCAAAAATGATTTAGGTTCTTTTTCTATTTTAAAGTTTTTAAATTTTTATGTCTTGAAATCAAGAATCAAGAAATCAGGGACAATATCTCTTGGACTAGCGAGCATATTATCATATGCTGAGTTACTAATCATTGTTCTAATAACAGAGCATGTTTATAGTTCAATAATCAATGTCCCTTTATCTATTCTACTTTTCTAAAAAGAAATTATGGTCCTTTTAAGCAAATAAAGGCAGACATATTTTTGACTTTCATGCAGCCTTTTTAGCCTATCAATTAATTCCCTAAATTTGACAGCTAAACACCAAACTATCAAACAACCTAGCATTTTGTAAGATCAATATATAAATGAGATAGCTGTAGAGTTATATGAAAATCTAAGTTGATTTGAAAAAGTTGTGAAAAAATTTGAAGGTGACCATCTGAATTTAGTCTAAACTTAAAATTGTAGCTTTTTTCAACCTTTTAACAAAATCCATAAAATGACAGCAAAAAAACAAAGAACTAAACAGCCTGGCATTCAGTAAGATCAATATAAAAATGATATAGCTATGAAAAATTTTAAAGATTTTTTTTTGAAAATTTGAGCTTTTTTAAACCTTTTTATTTAATCCATAAGAATGACAGCAACACACCAAACTACCAAAATATTTGGCATTCTATAAGATCAATATATAAATGAAATAGCTGTAAAGTTTTATGAAAATCCATGTTGATTTGAAAAAGTTATAAACAAATTTAAAGATGACTATCTTGATTTAGCCTAAACTGAAAATTTGAGCTTTTTTTTAACCTTTTTATTTAATCAGTAAGAATGACAGAATACACCAAACTACAAATCAACTTGGCATTCTGTAAGTTCAATGTATAAATGAAATAGCTGTAATGTTTTATGAAAATCCATGTTGATTTGAAAAAGTTATAAACAAATTTAAAGATGACTATCTTGATTTAGCCTAAAATGAAAATTTGAGCTTTTTTTCTTACCTATTAATTAAATCCATAAATTTTAAAGCAATACACCTAACTACCAAACAACCTGGCTTTCTATAAGATCAATATATATATGAGATAGCTGTAGAGTTTTATGAAAATCCAAGTTGAATTGAGAAAGTTATAAAAAATCTTAAAGTTGACTATCAGAATTTAGCCTTACCTGAAAATTTGAGCTTTTTTTTTTTTTAACCTATTAATTAAATCCATAAATTTAACAGCAATACACCAAACTATTAAACAACTTGGTATTCTATATTTGTAGGTCAAAATAATTTAAAAGATAGCTTGAACAAAAAAATTCTAGCTTTTTTATTCCTTAATTAAATCCTTAAAATTGACAGAAATGAACCAAGCTACCAGTTTGTTGAGACATGTTTTGAGTGCCTGCAAAAGAAATTTCCTACACACTGATTAAATTGATAGCAAAATTTTTCCTGTAAAATATGTTCTGGCCCATCCACTAAATATTTTTAAAAAAGTTCTCGCCCATCCAAATATTTCCACTAAAAAAGTGCTTGCCCCGCCCCATTTTGCACCGGCCCATCCATCTGATAAATATTGAACGGTCCCTAAGTTGGCCAACATTACATTTAAAACAATGTTGGCGAACTTGGTAAACAATAATTATTATGTTAAGGTTGGCGAACAATGAAGTTGACGCACACTTGGCGAACAGTAAATGTTAGTGAACAGTACAGGTTTCGTAAAGGTTGGCAATGATAGCGACACTGGTGAACAGTAATGTTTTCCTGAATGTTGGCGACATTGGCGAACAGTCATTAGTAATGATTTCGTAAATGTTAACGACGTTTGCGACAATAACGAACAGTAATGAGTTTGTAAATGTTGGCGACGTTTGCGATGTTGGCGAACAGTGTTGATTTCATAAATGTTGGCGACGTTGGCGACATTGACGAACAGTAATGAGTTTGTAAATGTTGGCCACATTGGCGACGTTGGCGAACAGTATTGATTTCATAAATGTTGGCGACGTTGGAGACGTTGGCGAACAGTAATGAGTTCGTAAATGTTGTCGACGTCGGCGAACAATAATGAGTTTGTAAATGTTGGCGACGTTGGCGAACAGTAATGAGTTTGTAAATGTTGGCGACGTTGGCGACGTTGGGGAACAGTATTGATTTCATAAATGTTGGCGACGTTGGCGAACAGTAATGAGTTTGTAAATGTTGGCGACGTTGGCGATGTTGGCGAACAGTATTGATTTCATAAATGTTGGCGACGTTGGCGAACAGTAATGAGTTTGTAAATGTTGGCGACGTTGGCGACGTTGGCGAACAGTATTGATTTCATAAATGTTGGCGACGTTGGCGAACAGTATTGATTTCATAAATGTTGGCGACGTTGGCGACGTTGGCGAACAGTAATGATTTCGTAAATGTTGGCGACGTTGGCGACGTTAGCGAACATTTACACAATCCTGTACCAGAATGACAATATAGTGCTCCTATATACCATCTATCAACAGTATTTGTCCATACCTACCGTCGGTGGTTAACATACAATATAGTGCTCCTATATACCATCTATCAACAGTATTTGTCTATACCTACTGTCGGTAGTTAACATACAATATAGTGTTCCTATATACCATCTATCAACAGTATTTGTCTATACCTACCGTCGGTGGTTAACATACAATATAGTGCTCCTATATACCGTCTATCAACAGTATCTGTCTATTCCTACTGTCGGTAGTTAACATACAATATAGTGCTCCTATATACCGTCTATCAACAGTATTTGTCTATACCTACTGTCGGTAGTTAACATACAATATAGTGCTCCTATATACCGTCTATCAACAGTATTTGTCTATACCTACCGTCGGTGGTTAACATACAATATAGTGCTCCTATATACCGTCTATCAACAGTATTTGTTTATACCTACCGTCGGTGGTTAACATACAATATAGTGCTCCTATATACCGTCTATCACTAGTATTTGTCTATACCTACCGTCGGTGGTTAACATAAGATATAGTGGTCCTATATACCATCTATCAACAGTATTTGGCTATACCTACCGTCAGTGGTTAACATAGAATATAGTGCTCCTATATACTGTCTATCACCAGTATTTGTCTATACCTACCGTCGGTGGTTAACATGGAATATAGTGCTCCTATATACCGTCTATCAACAGTATTTGTTTATACCTACTGTCGGAGGTTAACATAGAATATAGTGCTCCTATATACCAAGAGGGATAACGGATCTGCATCTAGAATTTATCATGCTGCCCTTTTTTTTGGATTTTTAAAATTCTTGTTATCCCTCAATTTTTACATTCATCCCAAATAATACAACAGTAGTCAATTAGGGGCAGAACACCCATTGTATTATGTTTTCTTGCAGTTATATAAAAAAAAAATGTATTTAAGAAAGATGGTATATTCTGGATGATATATTAGCACAACCTTGGTCAATTTGATTTCTCCAGTTACTTAGTGGGCTGTCAATTTTGAAACTAATATTTTTTCACATGAAGAATTTTGTAATACTTTAATTTATTATCAGGTTTGGTTGAAAAGTCTGAATAGTTTCTGCTTTGTTCCAGTAATCAAACATTTTGTTTCATTTGCATCTATGAACATGTTATTCATTTTACACCACTCTTCAACCCTGTATAAATCTTCTTGAACATCATCATTTATATTTTCTAGATGTTTCCCCCTGATTTATGAATAGTGGTGTCATCAGCATATACAACGATATAGGTCTGTTTCACAATTTTTAATGCATAAGGGAAGGTCATTTATAAATAGCACAAACAATAGAGGACAAGGTATAGAACATTGGGGAACACCAAATTTTACATGTTGTTGTTCAGAGTTAACATTACAAATGTATACCTTTTGTTATTCAGGTACACTTAAAAAAAACTAACAATAGTCTCACTAAATCCATACATGTCGAGCTTTAAACAAAGAAAGTCATATTCTACCAAATCAAAAGCTTTTTTTTTAATCTTAATAAAATTGCTAGGTTTAAATTACCATCTTTCATTTCTTGCAACCATGTGTCAATGATATTAAATAAATGTCAAGCTCAATCCAGTATATATTCCAAGTTATGGACAAATGATAATGCTATTAAAAATAACAAATCATAACCAGTGCTTTTCTCTTTTTCTATTTACAGTATATGACTAGGTAATAATGATTACTTTTTCAACTATTTTCATACTTTTTTGTTTCCTCTGCTTTTGTATCAAGGGCATAATTGTTTATGGCAAACTAAGCATCTGCATAATCAAACTATTCCTAACTATACTCTACCTCAAATTCTGGAAACTGCAGAATTTTTGTCATAGCAGTCTTATGGTAGCTGAACTATTTCTATTTTTTGTAAATCTGGATTAATAAGTCTTTTGTCACATTCTGGGGCTATAGAAAAAAAATATTACAGAATTATCAAAATTATGTGTGTATAATGTTTGTGTACAGTCATTCAACTAAAAAAGGACAAAAATAATTTGTTTGTGTATAAATAAATAATTGTGATTTTAATGTCTTAATATTATAAAAAAAACTTCAAAAGATTAAATTTAAATTATAATCTAAACATGAAAGAGCACATATAAATCAACCTTTTACTCAGATTTATATCTAAAACCAGTTATAACTAGCTATAATATCTTTGACTTCACAAATATCATCATCTAATTTTACAAATCAGTATTTATTTGGTGGCACTTCCTGCACACTAAGTATGTTATGCCTTAGGTTTAATTTTGATGCAATCACATTTCAGAAGGTACATGTCTTGAACTGTTTTAATGAATAAATTACAGTTTTTAAACTCAGTTTAGGCTGACCTGAGGTCAATAGTCTTAAACAATGTCATCAAACTATCAGTTTTACTGTAATATATTGATATTGTGACATTAATGGGAAAGAGCATATGAGTTAGTCATATTGGTCAATACAATGGAAAGTTTATAGCTGAGACTACTATAACACTATGTGTTATACTAGTAGTCTCAGTTTATAACTATGTTAATGTTAATTATATACATGACATAATAATTAAATCATTTAAAAAACTATTCCAAAGATTTCTCTCAAATCATGTTTACATTTTTTTAAAGAAGAGTCTGTCTGAAATATATTCAGGGGTAGTCCAAATAATTATGACTTCTTAAAAAACTATATTATGGGGAAAGGTGGGGGGGGGGGGGGGGTCTATTATGTTTTTTTCATACAGGAGGAAGACGTCAAAGCAAAAAAAAACCCAACAAAACAAAATAAAATAATAGCCTGTCAAGACGTCCTTATATCATAATAATTTGGTCTAATTTTGGGATAATACATTTAACTTCCTTTGATGTCGGGGAGGGGATAAGTTTTGACGATTTATTATTCTTTAAACTAACAATAATTATTTCTTATTGTTACTTTGTTAAGCGAGCGCGATGTGTGGTTCTCGAGTTATTTTAAAAAAAAAAAGGGGGGGGGGTTGTTTCTATATCAAATTTACCCAGTTTGGAGACAAGAAATATTTAAAATCGAACCATAAACTCCAATGTTCCTGATTTTTTTAGCAGAACAAACACGATGGCATTCTCGTCTCTGTTATAATCAATAGTTAACTCATTTCTTCTTCCAGGTTATTTCTTAATCAATTATAATTATCAGCTGTCTATCTATTAACCATGTTTATGTTAAACTGGTCCGTAATTCCATCGTAGTGTATCGATAAGTGAACACAACAGGGATCCAGTTTATTAAACGTCTGTAAACCGAGATATATAATATACAAGGTTCCTGAGTCAGTAACCGTAACTATCACCGTGCTTTGTGCGCATGCGCAATAAACACCAACAATAAGGATAAAACAGGGTACACAGTTCCGTAATTTCGTATATTTTTCTTATCTTCATACAAAAGAGCTCCAAAAGTAGGCGTGCTTAGGTGCACTGGGCGGGTCTAAAAACCGACTCTCGGTGGTTAACGTCTCTCGATGGTTAACTTTAAGTGCCTACCCTAATTTATATGCCTGGTAATGCTAATTTTTATGTAGTTGATTTTCGGAAATTTTACAGTTTTATAAAGCCAATGAAATACTGGTTTTAACTAAATCTTAGTGAAACTCAGCGTATAACAAAGTATAGATTTGGATTTTTCACATTAATAATTTTCTTAACTAATTATCATATTTCTCTTTTTGTTGTTGGTTCCTTTACTTTAAGTGAGAGCCCGTCAATCAAAGGGCAATACAATTAAAACATTGGAGGATAAATGAACTGACGTAAAAACTTTCCGACTTACTGATAGATAATCACAATTTCTATCATTATTGTGCAGGTGGTACCAAACACCTTTACTAAAATCAATTTGGCTCGTTTAATTTTCTTAATATTTCGACATAATATTTCCTTTGACCATTCAACGAAAAATTATAGAAATGGCTAAAAACTTGAACCACACTTGTTCGAAAAATTTCACTGAATATAAGGCAGTTTGACAAAAACAAGTTTAAATCGTTGAGAAACTTGATATTACTTTAACAATTGAATGGATTTCAAACATTAAGTTGATATACACAGCATTCTCCCTGTAGTGTTATGTACCACGACAGACATATGGTACCACCTTAATAATCCTTAAAAAAAATGAAAATTAACATTTTCAAAATTTTGTTTCAAGTATTATCTTTAATCATAAAAAAAACTTTGTCAATTTTCATAAAATCCTATGAAAGTGACAAAGTAATTGATAACTTACGAACTTGAACCCAAACACGATACAAACACTCTTCATTGGTAAAAAAAACAATCAATCAAGACAAATATTTTCATTATTTTGTTCTATAGTCGGTCTTTTTATTAAAATAAATCTTTCGTCCAACTATCATGAAAGTTGAATAAAGTAATTGATGAATGTAAAAACTTTGTTTTAGAGTATACATGTACCTAAATATTTAACGTAAAAAAAAAAGAAAAGATGTTTGATGATTAAAAAGCTTCTATTAAAATTTCATTAACTTCTTAGAAGGTTAGACAAAGTCTAAAAACGTTAAAGGGGCATGGGCTATAAGATTTGTTCTGTTCAATCAATAAAGCGGCTACGAGATATATAAATAGATATGATTTGTTTTTGTTCAATCATTGTTGAAAGTGAAATAGTGCAATAATAAAATAATGATAATTAGCGTTAATCAGTAAGTTTGATTCAATTTTGTCAAATTTAGCTAAGAAACATCGGTTATGTATTATTTACTTGCGAGAGAATAATTTTACCTCGTTGAAACAGTTTTCATGTGACACCTAATTAAATTCCTTAGCTAGAGATTAGTAAAAAGATTTAGGCGTGCTATGTAATAAAAAGTAAAAGAATGTCAAGATTGAAAGTGAAACATTGGTAAATCATTTGACTTACCGAATCGATCCACAATAAGGTAAGAAAGATGATATTAAAAAATCTAAATTGTTTATTTTATACTTTTTGTAATTTACAGTTATCTTTGATTATGGCGGTTATACATCAAATATGAGAATTTGTGTCAATTTGGTGAACATTAATTTGACAGCTAATGATGCCCGCCAAATACATACTGAACCTATATATTGACGAAGAAGACGACGCCAACGATACCAACGGCGCAAGTGTAGATATAACGTAGGATAGCTATGTCTTGTTTTGAGGCAAAACAGTTGCAGGCTCTGTAAAATAGAATAACCTAACCTTAAACTCGATGAAAAATTAATGTTTAGACTAACAAAAAAAAATCGAATAAATGAAGACACAAGTGAAAAAAATGATGATGCCCAAAGGTAATAAAATGTATTTCTTTCGTAATGCATTTTCGTTTTAGGGGCACTAGCTACGAAATGTATAAAAGATCTAAAACTTTTTTTTTTAATTGGCACAATCAATAGTGAAATGCAAATAATGAAATAATAATTAGTTTTTAGCAGCCAGTATGGTTCAATTTTGTCAAAATAAGCTTAAAAAAAAATTGATTTTGAATTATTCACTTGCAATTGAATAATTCGACCTCTTTGAATCCGTAGTCATGTGAACTTCAATTTAACCCCTTAGCTTGATATGGATAGCAAGTGAATTGTATGTGTAAAATAATTAAAGGAAGAGAATGTCAACCTTGAAAGTGAAACAAAGGTAAATCATTTGATTGACTGATTTGATCCACAAAAATTCTTTCTTATACAGGTAAAAACGATGATAAACATTTATTTTTCATCTATAAAATGAAATTAAATAGATCTAGAATAATCCAACAGCACGATCTTGCTTAATCTATTTATATCTATATTTATGTTTACATCGCTTATATGGTCATTGCATGACTTTAGAGGTCAACTCGATAATAAATTAGATGGCGTCTGGACTTTAATACACACGAAACGGAGCTACGTATTTTCATGCTCGTGCTCTGTTTATTATTTATTTTTAGACTTTTAATAGTTTGAATAAATGTTTTACATTGTTATAAATAAAATATGAAATTTTGAATTGAATCAATGAACATTAATTTGACAGCTAGTGCCCCTTTAATAAATAAGTTCACTCAAAAACATAATAACATATAATTATTATTTACCTTTATCTTGTTCATTAATTTTCTGGAGTATAAGATCAAGTTTTTCTTTCATAGCATCAACCTTTGATTCGAGCCTTTCGTGCCCTTAAACAACATCTAAACAGTCCTTTCCGCCGGAAACTGTCAATTGACATGCGGGCATTAAACAAACACAGCACGCAATAAAAAATACGACTTTCTGCATTTTTTAACATGGACAAACAATTTTGTATCAAAGTAGGAGAGATTTTTCGAAATATTGGAAAAAACAATAAATTTAAATGAATAAATTGGATTGCTTACGAAGCAGAAGCAGTTCTATGCAGACAGCTGTTGTTATGCACAATTTAATCAAGGAAGTTTGGCCATGTCATGCAACACAATGGATCGTTTACAAGTTCAACACGCAAACTGTATTCTATGCTTCCGGGGTGAAATCTATGCTTTAAAGTAAAATATATATGCAAAAAATATAGAAACGTCTTAATGAACGCAAGATATAAAGACTAAAGATATTTGATATAAGTATTTCAAATAACGATAACATTACTTTTAATAGGGATATTATTAAGTAATTTGAATGATTTTTCCATTATTTTTTGGTACAAATAAGAGTATTATCATTCAAATTCACAATAGGGGCAGTTTCAAAATAATGTTGACACTCTGGAATATGACCGTACTAAATGTATGTATCGGAATTGATAAGAATATTAGAAATCTGAATAATGTATTCACTATTTGTTGGTCAGATTGTATTTGAGTTTTCATTACATCGTTTACGGACACAAACATTGTTTTTGAGAATTTCACAATATGGTTAATTTAAAACCTTCAACTTGATATGTTTAGAGAAGAAAATTAGGGAGGAATATATTACTTTTGTTATTGGCTATGTTTTAGTTATATTGCATAATTAAAGAGAGATCGTCCTCTTTGGTTATCTGGATGTGAACACAAATATATGTAACATTTTATGTGAATTCAGTCTCTCATACGGAGTCTGTCTGCATAACCCATATGTATTGTGAGAATGCCTAACTCCATCGTATGAAGAAGAAACCTTTTGTAGATTTTGAAAGAAAAAAAAAATCCGCTACAGAAAGTAACCTTTCATCCCTTTACCCACCACTCCCCGTTTCCTGTAATTTAAACAGTTTACCAGCATCTTATGACGTAAATCGAGTATATATGTAAACTTGCATTCGTTATTGTCTATACATATCCTTAGTTAGAAAGAGAGATCGTCTTCTTTGGTTATCTGCACTTAGTTATCTGCATGTAAACACAAATCTACGTTAACATGTTATCTCTACTTAGTTCCTCTCCTGATATAAAAATAAAATCCCTAATGATAGAAGTTATTCCGACCATTCTAATAAGCTTAATATATAAGAAGTACTGTTTAACATATAACTTTAGAAGACTTAGAGTTAAAATCTTCATAAAAAAGTTGACAGATAGCCAGATGTGTCTGTTTTCCAAATCAACATTTTAATAGATCTATGAAATTTACGCCAATCAGTATGTTGCCACCCTCCCTAAAGATCTAGAGTAGAACTAATAACTGATTTCCATGGTTCAATAATAATATGTAACATTGCTACACAAGCACGGATACAGCAATTATGAAAGGGGGTTCCAACACCCGAAACACCATAAAAAGAGTAAAAGACATGTCATTAAGGTAGCACATTACAAAGATGTTTCATCCCAAATCAGACGTCTTTAAACTTATGTAATTCCACTCATCCTTCTTTAAATTTTATAAATGAGGTACTTAAAGAGAGACGAAGGATTAATCTTTAAAAATGTGATAATTTCATTATGACATAGTTATTACATAATTAATTGTTATATAATTAGTTGCTATATTGTGATGTCCATACTTGAATGAATTTAGCTTCTTTGTTATTCGTAGCATCCCAAAATATAGTGGTTTTATTTGAATATAAGCTTTCCACCAAACACATGTTATCATTATTCTTCAATGAGAAAAGAACCAAAAAAAACCCAATAATAATATAAAACAAAAATGTAAGAAAAAAAGAAATAACCTGATATGTCACAAATATAGATGCAAAATATAATATAAATGTTTAAATAAGTTTATTGTGATTGAGGGGCGACAGATATCAGAGGGACATTCAAGCTCATTAAAAAAAATTACCTGTCAACGCAATAGCTAAAAATGAAAAAGACATAAAAACAAACAAACAAACAAAAATAGTAAATAAGACATAACAAAGTAAACGAAAGAGTACGCAACACGAACCCCACCAAAGTAGGGATTGGAAGTAAAGATTGAAGAACAATAAAACAAGAACTTTGTGACCTTTGTAAATGTCGTTTTCATTGGGCGTTTTCAAAAGAGCACTCAAATAAACTATTAAACATTAATGAAAAGTAAAATAAAACAAATGCCGATCTCAAATGAAAATTCAAACTAGTTTACATAAATCGAAAGATCAGCTGATATTAACTATCATCAAAGCTGTAAATTTAACTATAAACATGTCTCTTAAAGAAAACGGTTACATAACAAAATGATATAGATATACAAAATGTACCTACAAGTTTTGAAGTAATTTAACAAACTGTCTTTTCTAACATCGGATTTCTTTAAGACTAAGATATAATGTGTGCATTACTGTGTGTTTTTATTCCACATTGGTTAGATATACAGGTGGAGTTAAGAGATCACAAAATATGATTAAACCCGCTGCCTTTTCGTGCATGTCCAAAGTCACGAGTCTCTGGCCTGTGTGAGTCTTGTTATCTTTTTTATAAATTTTATTAGTCGATTTCGCTTAATCATAATACATGATTGTTTAGGGGCCATCCGAATACGCCGTCGTGAATGGGATTCTCTAACGATGTTGGACTGTTTTCTGCTCTTTGGTCAGCTTATTTTCTCTTTGATCATTCCCTGTTGCCATTCTGAAGTGTAAGAAATCTAAAGATAAAACACTGTACATTTTTTACCAAATTATGCCTTAAAGTACAAAATGTTCTGTGATATAAAAAAAAATGGCCCCTTACACACAAATATCTAGGGCTTCTTCGAAAACGTCTTTAATGTCTTAATGATTTAATGCAACTTCAAAGATGATTTGGATTCAGAATTTAAAACATATGTAAATTGAGGTTCATAGTATTATACAATTATAGCCTTTGTATGAGGTTGATACAATAATGTGTTAACGTGAAAGAAGTATACCGACAGGGGACAAGGTTCGAGGTCGATATACTTCTTTGGGTTGATATATCTTGCATTGACCTCATATAAAGGCTACAATTGTAATACTTTTAATATCATAATAATTTGTATAAAAAACGTCGGTGCTTTATTTTCTATTTTTCCAATCATTTAATTTTGTTGGAATTTTTAATAGATATCATATTGTCTATTTTATGCAGTCATTGTTTATGTTTTTGTGTACATCTGATATATTTGAAGATTATTTTGTTAATAATCGATGATAAATATACAACTTATACTGTTGATTCATTATTATTCGTTGGATACCAATTTTCGTGGATTTTGTTGGTATAGTTTAACTACGAAATTAAATATTCCGCGAATGATGAATTTTCTGTAAGTTTGTATGCCGACTTCATCTAAACCAAGCCTGAAAATTAAATAACCACGATTATCCTAGATTTCCTTCATCCACGAACATTGGTACCCACGAAAAAAAATGAATCCACAGTACAGACTTTTAACAACATTATAAAATTCATAAATATCAGTTTTTAAAAATTCTAAAAATAACCGTGCAAAATCACTTTTCTATCCTCTTTTGAAAGTATAGTTTAACACGTGACTATTCTGCAACTTATTAGTCAACACATATACATGAATGTTATGAGTTACTGAAATTATCATTCAGGAATAATAATGGTTTATAAATCTGATGTACAGTAGTTGTCGTCTGTTTAATGTACTTCATACTTGTTTCTCGTTTCTTTTTTCTTTTTTATATAGATTAGACCGTTGGTTTTCCCGTTTGAATGGTTTTACACTAGTAATTTTTGGGGCCCTTTATAGCTTGCTATTCAGTGTAAACCAAGGCTCCGTGTTGAAGGCCGTACCTTGACCTATAATGGTACTTTATAAATTGTTATTTGGGTGGAGAGTTGTCTCATTGACACTCATACCACATCTTCATATATCTATAGAAAGAAAATCTCTTTTCTCAGTGATCCCATAACAAATCCTTATATCAAATATACCATTTGGTGTTCAAATTGGAGGAAATTACAAAGTCAACCACACCATATACCACTATCTTCGTATCGATTATTTATTAGGGACAACACCAAAAGATCGATGTAGGATAAAAAAAACTTAATTCACATAGCTTGGGGGTAGGGGGTAAAAGAGGCTGCAAGTTTTGTTATCCTACATTGATTTTCTGGTTGCAGAAACAACTATCATACTGGACAATCGATTTTTTCAAATTAAGTTATCAAGGGGGGTAGGGGGTCTCTGAAAAAACTATGTGAATTAAGTTTTCTATCCTACATTGATCTTTTGTTGTTGTCCCTTAAACCTCCATTTATTCTTAAATAATTTCTAACGGGATAAATTAAAAGAACGATAAATAAATAGGCTTAACCCACTTTTAGAAGTCAGAAATATGAAGTTGATGGCTTCTGACTTTGTCTATTATCAAATACAATATTGATATATTCTTCTCTATTGTGTATCTATTGTTTAAGTACCGGTCTTTGTAAGAATCATGCAGGTTCCTGTTGATAGGCGATTCATGACCCATCTTCAAATGTCTTTATATTTTGTTTATGAGGAGGGTATGGTATGAAAATAAGTTTCATGTATTATTTTTTTTCATTTGAACCTTGGTTGCCATGGAAACCATCCTTACAAAATTTTGCCTAAATACGTTCATAAGTAGCCTTTGAAAATTGAAATATAAGGGGTTTTAAAGTCCCATAGAAATAAAGTTAATCAATACAAAAAATATGTATATTTACAGTATTGACAAACAAAACCCCTAACTATACAAAAACGTTAAAATTTTGAATTTACTAAATAGTTTGTTTCCATAGCAACCATTTAAAAATGTGTTAAAATTCGAAAATGAAAAATTTCAAAAAATCTTTAATTTTAAATCTGTTTATCTCCCAAGACCAACAATACCATGAAATGTCATTGACAAATTTTGAAAGACCACATTCTATATATTCATAAAATAAAAAGAAATGCTATGGAAACAAACTATTTAGTAAATTCACAATTTTAATGTTTTTGTATAGTTTGGGGTTTTGTTTGTCAATACTGTAAATATACATATTGTTTGTATTGATTAACAATATTTCTATGGGACTTTAAATTCCCGTATTTTATATTTTCAAAAAGGGTCTTTTTTCACATATTCAAGCAAAATGTTGATTTGATGGTTACCATGGCAACGGGCATAATACAGGGAAAATAAAGACAGAATTTTACTCATCTACCAAAGTTCTTATGATATAGGGCAAAAAAAATTACTTCTGTGACATGTCATGAATCACCTTCTGCATGATTTTTACAAAGACAGGTACTTAATAACGGATATAGACAACTATATCTTAACCTCTTGATACGAGTTTATGTTTGACAAAAATTGTATTTACTATAAATTGGCATCACTAGTAGGTCTTGTGTGTATAAAATGCACTTCTGGCGTATTAAAATTTGCAACTTGTTGCCTTTTGTTGGCTGTGGTTCGTGTGTTTCTTTGTCAATTGTATTCTCCAATTTATTTATATTGTAGTCCTGTAGTGTTGAGTTGTCATCTTAATGTTATATTTCACATGGCTTTAAAAGGGGAGGTTTGGCATGCCACAAAACCAGGTTCAATCCGCCATTTTTTCTTTAAAAATGTCCTGTACCAAGTCAGGAATATGGCCATTGTTATATTATAGTTCGTTTCTTTATGTGTTACATTTTAACGTTGCGTTGTTTGTTTTCTCTTATTTTTTAGTGTAAATTCACATTGCGATAAGACGTGTCACGGTACTTGTCTATCCCAAATTCATGTATTTGGTTATGATATTATATTTGTTATTCTCGTGGGATTTTGTCTGTTGCTTGGTCCGTTTCTGTGTGTGTTACATTGTATTGTTGTCTCGTTCTCCTCTTATATTTAATGCGTTTCCCTCAGTTTTAGTTTGTTACCCTGATTTTTTTTTCCATGGATTTATGAGTTTGAACATCGGTATACTACTGTTGCCTTTATTTAACATATTTTTGTGAACGTATGTATGAACAATAGCTTTACCCAAAACATTATTTTACCCGCATCAACATCTTATTCAAGGATATATATTTCCATTTCTATGTAGCAACAATCCAGCAGCGCCTACAAACGGAGTATATATCTCCAAATTGATACGATATTCCCGAGCTTATATTTCCCATGGACGACGGGAACATTTCTTTTTCAGCACAACTATCAAGTTTTGTTCACGAAGTGTAACAATCTACTGTCATTCGTGTAAACCTGTTTTTATATTTTTATTCATCTTCAAAGCATTTTGGGGGCCCCAAACCATAACGAGAACTTTGTTTATTGTTTTTGTCCGGATTCACACCAACACAAAGTCTTTGAAATTGAATTTAAAGTTTGCAAACAAGGAATTATATATATTCTTGTTTTGTGATTTTGGAAATGACGCTCTGACCATTGCCTGATTACCGTTAAAACTAAATTTATTTCGTTATATCAACATAATTTCTTTTTAAATGATAATAAGCATAATATAAATGAAATTGACAAAATATTTGACGTTGTGTAATATGTAATTTTTGTTAAAATTGACTATTTGTTCTGTTTCCCTAAAAGTGTCGACTAATTAGAAAATCCAAAAATCTGTAACTATTATAAACTGTCCATGGAGATATATATTAATTACAAGGACATACATAAAATTCATATACAAAATTTTTAAGATTATCTTACTTGTTGGAATTAATACACATGTTTTTAGAAAATGATAATTTTATTAGAAATTTGCTGATATTATATTTCTGGAAGACATGTCAGTGGCTACACTGGTAAAAATGCCACACATGTGAACATGCCTGACACATGCGTTTCACATGTGTGTCGCACGCATGTGAAAGAGACGTTTCATGCCACGCATGTGACACATGTGTGAAAAACGAATGTGATACGCATGATATACACATGTGATCATGCGTTTCACATGTGAATCACATGTGTAAGGAAAAACACCTGTGATACATGCGTGATTTCTGCATACAAAAGGCATGGTGCCTGTATTAAAAATTTTGCAAAATGTGTGATACGCATGATATACACATGTGATCATGCGTTTCACATGTGAATCACATGTGTAAGGAAATACACCTGTGATACATGCATGATTTCTGCATGTAAAAGGCATGGTGCCTGTATTAAATATTTTTCAAAATGTATTCGTATTTGTCCAATTACCATGATCGTTGACATGTATCGAAGTTCTAATGTGAATTAAATGGGTTATACATGGGTTTTCCATATATGTACACAGGCAAATTTTGTTCAGGTAAATTTCATGCGAGATTCACCTGAAACAAGCTTATACATGAAACTCGCGTTCAATTAATGTGAATTGAGCTCAGCTAACATGAAATTCATGTTAAATTTTTCATGTGAAGCTAACCTGAATCAAGCATTCATATTAATTTTTTTTAAATGAAATGAAGGTGAATTGAGCACCAATCACACAAATTCACAGTATTTGAGCATATTTTAGATAAGTCAATGCTAATCTATATATCTAGTGCACATTCTATTTTGATATAAATAAATATTCTTCTTGGTCTTGACTATGTGTTCATACTTCAATTGTATTTTACTTTCTTGATCCTTATCAATACAAATCCAAACTCACAATATCTCCAATGCAAGAGATAAGATGTAATAAAACAAAGAAGGCAAGCAAATATCCAGGTTACCTTAAGTTCACTCCTAGAATTTTGTTGGTTACGTTCAAGTCGCAATATTTTTTTAAAAAGTGATGTAAGGATTGGTAATTCAATTAAAGCATATGTATGCACTGATGAATATTTCATTTTTAATATGTATATATAAGTCATTTTGTGGTTATCAGTCATGAGACAATCCAATCCCATTGTGGAAATTGTCTTACTTGCAAAAGATGCCAATGCTTCTTTAAAAATTTTGAAGAAAAAAAGTAGTTTACCCTGCCACATATTCGTGTGCCTGTTTTAAGCCAGGGTTTCAGTGGTTGTCTTAAGTCTCATCCTAATAAAAAGCATATCTAAAAAAAATTGTGTTAATAGCAGCTCTTTGATTGGTATAGACTCTGGTTAATTAAGTAGATCATGACATTGTTTAGACAACTGTTTATTGTTGAGGACTGTATGTTAGCACCTTAATGCCTTTCATATGTTTTTGTTGTTGTGTAGCTGTCTGATTGATTTATACCTCATTTCGCATTATATTAATAAATTGAAATAGAAAGGTTCTGTTAAATGTATTTGATATGCCATATTGAATGCCTTACAGTTATTTACAACTGTTTCCTTCTTATTTCAAAACATATTTTGACAAACAACAAACATATCTGGCGTATACACTAAATTTAGTCCTGGTATCTATGATGAGTTTTTTTATACCATTAGAAAATTTCAAAGTTTGGCTTCACAATAATATAAAAGTTCTTGTTCTTTCAAATATTTATATAAAATTCAGTTTAAAACATGCATTATTCATTTTTAGACTATAAACAATAATTTGAATTTGAATTGTCATGATTGTATTATATTCTGAAAGTACTTGTGTTTGAAAAAATATACACAATATTTAATTCCATGTGTTTGAGATTTCTTGAATACATCACTCCCATATCATGTCTTTGTTTAAGAGTTCTCTCCTGCATGTATCTGCTGTAATTGCTATTTGTACCCACGGCTTCCTTCATACATTTGCACTTATCCTTCTAAGATGTTGCTTGAATGATAAAATCCTGTAATACATTATCAGCCATCAGACTCTTGGAATACAGTTGCTGTAATTAAAAAAAAAAATAACCATAAAATATTGGCTTACCAATCAAGCAAAAATGATAACATAAATTTGATAAGTAATGATTTACCAAACTTACATATATATATATACATAAATATCGTGTGAACAACTGGAGTGGAGAAATAATAGTTGTTGTTTTTGCAACATGTATTTATCTTGGTTGTTTTTTTCGCTTTTATGTAAATCAGGCCCTTAATTTTCTCTTTGGAATTGTTTTACATCTGTCATTCCAGGACATAGCTTGCTTGATGCTGTACTGGTTTTGCTCATTGTTGAAAGTTGTACATACATGTAAAGTGATCTTTAGTTGCTAACATTCAGTCATTTTGACCTGATGAATAGTTGTCTCATTGGCAATGATACTACATAGTTTTCTTTTTTTTTAAATAATGAAAACTAACTCTATTCATGCATGTGTACTACACATTACCTGTGTATATAATATGTATGGCATTTGGACCTAAATTGTGACCAATTTAACCAGATACTCCGCAGGGTGCAGCTTTATACGGATGCAGAGGTCGAACCCTGAAGGTTGAGGCAAGTATGGACACAACATTCAAGCTGAATACAGCTCTGAATTTGGATTGTGATTAAATAGTTGACACATCATAGGTTTCTGACACAGAATAAATGTGGTCTAATGAACTTAATTTTTTTGCTTTTGAGCAATTTACTATGCTGTTGAATATTAATCCTCTCAAAAAAAAAATATTTGAAGAAATTTTCTTTTTAAATTCTGAAATCTAAAATGAGAAAAAAAAATTGACCCCCACCCCAATTTTATTTCCACGTCCCCCTTTCTCTTATTCCAAAAATGATCTCAATTCAAAATTCTAATGGAGTTTGCAACAATAACTACTCATTTAAATACATCATAAAATATTAAAATATAAAATGTCATACAGTCATGGTTAGAATTAATAGTAACTTCTAAAAAAATAAATGGGGAATGTGTCCAAAAGGACACAGATGATGCCCCCGCTAGCATATAACGTTATAAAGGGACATAACTCAAGAACTGTAAAAGTGAAGATGCCAAAAATTTAACTTAAACTGAGTTTAGAGGTAATAAGCATTATATACACATTTCATTAAATTTAGTTGAGACAAACTTAAGTTAAGAGAACAGAAACTAAAAAATTCTTCAATTTTTCCACTTGTAAAGGGGCATAACCCTAGAATGGTAATCAGAGTGCTTGTAATCACTGAATGGTGAAGATTGCTTTAATTTATCAGTTGGTAGTTAAGTGAATATTGCATTGTATATTGTACATTTTATATAGCCGACAACGTGATACCAATATAAGAACGCAAACATTTTGCGGTCGTATAAAAACGGGACCAAATTAAAAAAAACTTAATACAGGGTTTGATTCAGCATATTAAAGAACCCAAGAATTCAAGAATAAAACCCATTGAAATTGGTCTAGAAATAAGCAACTTATACAAAGTATTAGAGAAGTATTGTTTTTGGCCCCTAATTCATAAACAGTTTGTGCCATAACCATTGATAACCCCAAAATCAATCCCAACCTTTTTTTTGGGTATGGAACCTTCAAGTCCTTGTGGTACAATTTCAGAAAGATCCATACACTTATACACAAGTAATTGTCTGGAACCTAGGAAAATACTTATTTTGACCCCTTTTGGGCTCCTTGTTCCTAAACTGTTGGGACCATAACCCCAAAATCAATCCCAATCTTCCTTGTGTGGGTTCAAACCTTGTATTTAAATTTCATAGAGATAGATATCCATTTACTTAAACTAAAGTTATTGTACGGAAACCATTTACTTAAACTAAAGTTATTGTACGGAAACTATGTCCAGTGGCAAATATTTTATGTATTCAAAACAAGAACAACTTGTCAATTCATAATATACATTGTATAGGCCAGTCTGACTAGGTAGGTTTGTAATATTATAAATGCTGATTATTTGAACTTCTGAGTGTGTGTGTATGGAGCAGGAGGGGATCAGGGTAAGGATGCCTTGAAGCATACTTGACATTGGAAAGAGAGAAAAATAAGCAAGTGTACATGTACAATTATACTTGAGAACAGAGTGCATCAAATTATTTATATTTACTGAAATTCTGCAGATGAACATACTTTGATATGAGTTCTTTTTGCAGGACATTCACACCTACATGTACAGTACATGTTCACCAGTGGTTTTAATACTGTACTTTCCATTCTTTTGGTATCAAGCTAAAATTGTATAAAATCTAAATTATTTAATCAAGAAGTCCATGAAGTCCAGACAAAAACTAGATGTAGTATGAACATATTGAACTAATGCTCACTAATTTATACCTTTACAGAACTATATGTACTTTTACTTTTGAGTGAATGCAAAGAACATGTAAGCAAACAACAGAAAGAAGATCAACAGCTTAGCTAATAAATATATGTACAGTATGAACTTTCTGGTTTTAATTTATCTATTCTGCTGTATACAGTTAAAAATCATTCTAGGCATTAATTATTGTCAGATGTTTATTAGATCTTGTTTTGCTGTTTTAAGTTAATAGGCAAAAATGTTAAAATACACCACTTTGATATAGGAAAGACTAAACTCGTGAAAATTAGAGCTGGTAGAAGTTTCTACAATTTTGATATTATTTGTCTCACTGGTAGTACACTACAATGTAAAAATCTTTTTGAGAAAGAGCAGGTGCGACTTTTTTAATTTGAATTTAATGCACTACGGAAGAACTGTATTCTCGGGCCTGTTGTCATTTGTGTTATAATCCGTACTTCAGGCATTTAACAAAAGAACAACTTTTCAATGTACATGTATCTTGCCAATGTGTGAATAAATTTACTGTCAAAAAACACGTCTTGTGTGTGTTTTTGTTAGATGCATTTCTTTTTTGTATACTGTATAGATCCGGTGAGTTAAGCCCTTTTCACATCAATATACATGTACCAGGTTAGGTGGGTTTGGCACCACAAACTGCTAGCTATATAGTCTAGCCCCCATCACATCCTTCAATTAGTATGTGCCTGTCCCATGTCAGAAGCCTGTAATTCAGTTTGAATTGTTTTACAAATTTTTCGTTTTCATTTAGGGTCTTTTTATATACCGGACTACTGTAAATTCAGAAATTATTGTGAGGTTTTTATTAGCATGATTATTGCTAAAAATGGGACAGAGTTTAGTTGTAAACGCAATAATTTAAACTCGCATTTTGAAATATTTTTTATGAATTTAACAGGATTTTTCTCAAAATCCTAAAAATTAAACTTGCATTTAAGTCTTAAATGATAAAATCATAGGCAGATTTAGGTGGGGGCCAGGGCCCCCCTTTTCTGGGAAAAATTTGGTTGATTATATAGGGAATCACTGAATCATGACCGGAGCGGGCCCCCTCGTAGGCAGTCAGTGGGCCCTCACTTATGAAAATTTCTGGATCTGCCACTGAAAATGGCAATGGTGGCAATAATAAATGCACACAATATTTCAGAATTTACAGTATATATATGGTATAATGTATGGGCTTTGCTCATGGTTAAAGGATGTATGTTGACCTATAGTTGTTAACTTTGATGTCATTTGATCTCTGATGGAGAGTTGTCTTTTCTCATTAGTGTAAACAATTTTTTTTTTTAAATAATTAGGTAATTTAAACATTACAATATAAGACACTTTTATTAGTATTAGGATTGGAAAACAAGTGAATTTTCACTTTTACAAATTCCTCTCTTTTCTTATTTGCAATCATACTACATTTTCTTATTTTTATATTTACATTACCTTTCATCTTCTTGAGCGGTCCACTTCCTCAGTACAACAAGAGGGTCCTAAAAGCATGATTTTGAGTTGGCTAAAAAACCTATAAGATATATTATGATACAATTAACAGGTTTCTTTGCAATTATCTGGCAAATCACTAAAACTAGAGGCTCTAAAGAGCCTGTGTCGCTCACCTTGGTCTATGTGAATATTAAAGGAAGCAGATGGATTCATGACAAAATTGTGTTTTGGTGATGGTGATGTGTTTGTACATCTTACTTTACTGAACATTCTTGCTGCTTAAAATTATCTCTATCTATAATGAAATTGGCCCATTAGTTTCAGTGGAAAATGTTAGTAAAAATTTACAAATTTTATGAAAATTGTTTAAAATTGACTATAAAGAACAATAACTCCTAAGGGGGTCAATTGACCATTTCGGTCATGTTGACTTATTTGTAAATCTTACTTTGCTGAACATTATTGTTGTTTACAGTTTATCTCTATCAATAATAATATTCAAGATAATGACCAAAAACAGCAAAATTTCCTTAAAACTAACAATTCAGGGTCAGCAACCCAACAACGGGTTGTTCGATTCATCTGAAAATTTCAGGGCAGATAAATGTTGACCTGATAAACAATTTTACCCCATGTCAGATTTGCTCTAAATGCTTTGGGTTTTGAGTTATAAGCCAAAAAAATGCATTTTACCCCATGTTCTATTTTTAGCCATGGCGGCCATCTTGGTTGGATGGCCGGGTCACCGGACACATTTTTCAAACTACTAACCCAAAAGATGATTGTGGCCAAGTTTGGATTAATTTGGCCAAGTAGTTTCAGAGGAGAAGATTTTTGTAAAAGATTACTAAGATTTACGAAAAATGGTTAAAAATTGACTATAAAGGGCAATAACTCCTAAAGGGGTCAACTGACCATTTCAGTCATGTTGACTTATTTGTAAATCTTACTTTGCTGAACATTATTGCTGTTTATAGTTTATCTCTATCTATAATAATATTCAAGATAATAACCAAAAAGAGCAAAATTTCCTTAAAATTACTAATTCAGGGCCAGCAACCCAACAACGGGTTGTTCGATTCATCTGAAAATTTCAGGGCAGATAAATGTTGACCTGATAAACAATTTTACCCCATGTCAGATTTGCTCTAAATGCTTTGGGTTTTGAGTTATAAGCCAAAAAAAATGCATTTTACCCCTATGTTCTATTTTTAGCCATGGCGGCCATCTTGGTTGGATGGCCGGGTCACCTGACCCATTTTTCAAACTACTAACACAAAAGATGATTGTGGCCAAGTTTGGATTAATTTGGCCCAGTAGTTTCAGAGGAGAAGATTTTTGTAAAAGATTACTAAGATTTACAAAAAATGGTTAAAAATTGACTATAAAGGGCAATAACTCCTAAAGGGGTCAACTGACCATTTCAGTCATGTTGACTTATTTGTAAATCTTACTTTGCTGAACATTATTGCTGCTACTATTTATCTCTATCTATAATAATATTCAAGATAATAACCAAAAAGAGCAAAATTTCCTTAAAATTACTAATTCAGGGGCAGCAACCCAACAACGGGTTATCCGATTCATCTGAAAATTTCAGGGCAAATAGATCTTCACCTGTTTAACAATTCTACCCCATGTCAGATTTGCTCTAAATGCTTTGGTTTTTGAGTTATAAGCCAAAAACTGCATTTTACCCCTATGTTCTATTTTTAGCCTTGGCGGCCATCTTGGATGGTTGGCCGGGTCACCGGACACATTTTTTAAACTAGATACCCCAATGATGATTGTGGCCAAGTTTGGTTTAATTTGGCCCAGTAGTTTCAGAGGAGAAGATATTTGTAAAAGTTAACGACGACGGACGCCAAGTGATGAGAAAAGCTCACTTGGCCTTTTAGGCCAGGTGAGATAAAAATTAAGCATATAAGAGTAGTTAAATACATGTATTCTCCAATAAATCTTAGGTCCGAGACCACAATCATTTCGTAGTGCATTTCTTTTAGAACATAAATGAAAACAAAAAAAATCCCACCTGCGCTTTCTCAAAGAAACTTTTCCAGTGTGTTGTACTACTTTTGGGACAAATTATATCAAAATTATAGAAAACTTCATCGGCTCTAACTCAAAATATGGACAATTTTATGTTTAGAGCGTCTTGAAATCTTTTGACAGCTTCCGAACTTGAAGCGCTAATTTTCAACCTTTTTCACCTGGACCAAATCACTACTTTCCTTTAAAATTCTGGACCCAAATTTTTTTACAGTGTAATTTTACCCCCCTACTTGCAATTTGAGACATTAAACATGGAGAAATAAATTTGGAAGGGGTATAAAAATTAATGGCAAGTAACCCAGTCAACACTAGGGACTATATTCGTGAACAACGAAAATCAAGGGACGACAATTGTGGTCTCGGACCTAATACATTTCCCCAGTTGACAAGGCAAAACTAAGGAGGGAGTCAGAATATTGAATTGATTGGATCAACAAAGGTTCGATTTACTACAATGTTGTCATTAATAGAACAACACCATCTCCAATTCACTGTTTTACAGTGATTTTATCCAAATTTGAATCGAAGAGGCAACCTATTAACCTCCAATTTGTAAGTTTTCATTTGTATGAAGTCATATTTAGCCATGACGTCTTTGCGCGAAAATCATTCATAAAGTTTCACAGATTTTTTTTGTATGTCAATTTAAACATTTTTTCAAACTCCATCGTATTATATCTTTTTGTTATGAATTAGAATCGGAATACCAGTACTGTAGTTGAAGAGTTGTCACCGTCAATTGTGGATTTGACGGTTGCAAATGCAGTTTTACTGGTGACAGTCACATTTTTTTTTAAATCTGGGTAGACATGGTAGATAAGTTTTCATTTTTTAAAGTAGGGCAAGTTGGCAGACCTTTATAACATATATATAAAAAAAATTAAATCCCACCTGCGCTTTCTCAATGAAATTTTTACAGTGTGCTGTTACCAGGGATGGGCACGATTACTGACAAATGTAATCGATTAATAATCGATTACATGAAGGATTTTTGTGCAATCGATTAATAATTGATTACTCAAATTTTAGTATGTAATCGATTACAATCGATTACTTTATCAAAAGTAATTACATTACTTTTCGATTACTGTCAATTACATACTTCAACATTTCAACAAAAAATAACTTGAGTAAAACACAATTATATTGCTCAACATTTGTGTGGAAATTAAGATCTTTACCAAATTCATCATTCAAAGCATTGTTTCTACATTATAAGTTAATAGCTGTTTTTTAGATCAAATCTCTTGATGAAGATTAGAAATATTTAAAAAAATCTTGAAATTTTGACTTTCAACATAAATGAAAGATGTCATCGCATTGCAATAATCAATTATTCATAACTAATTGTTTCCAAAAAATTAACTTTCTTACTGACTTAGGTTAGCTTTTAAGTTTTTACTCTTTTTAAAAAAAAATTTTTTAGCATAGTTAATTATAATGTTAAAGGAAATATAAAAAAAGTAGAATAATTAATTAGTTCAGCTAATTTTTAAGATCAAAATTTATTTTTATAATGACATGCATAATTTAAACCTTTTGTTTGAATAACCACACTAATTACAGATTATTTAACTGCCACTGGAGTACAATTTATAACCTGGGGCTAAACATTGTAAATTTCCTTCTTATAAATTAGACATAAGATAATTGCAATAAAAACAAAGTATGTTTGTTATTGATTAGAAGACTTTGATCATATCATTAGTAAAGGCAAGAATGTTGTTAAGATTTGTTAACTTCTTCAATCAAATTATATACAAAATATATGTATAGTTTCAAAGGGATACATGTATCTATTTCTAAAAAGAATTGCTATGCATTGCCATTGGTTCATTGTTAAAAGGATTTTGTGTTCTTTTTTAATTTAATTTATATACATGTATATCATAACATTTAAGAAATCAACTGTTTATCTATTCTAAGCTTTAATTTCAACTCTGATTGAAAATGATGTTTTCAGATATATTTAATACAAATAAGCTTACTACAGTGTACTTTTAAAAAATGTAGTACAGAGCTTAACGAAAGACAGACACATTTCTTATTTAAGATCTTATTTTATTATTTCAAATCTATTTTCTTGTTTTAATATTAAAGCTCTTGAGTTATTGACAAGCACATACACCTATTTGTTTCAAAAGCTAGATATAAAGTAAATTTAGGTAGGGGATCTGGTTGCTCATAATGCAGCTTGAGACAATAGATAGAAATAAGGCAGTTGTTTAACTCTCAAGTATAGTTGATGCATAATATTTTATCTGTACCACAAATTAATAACATACATATTTTCCTCTGAAATATGTTATTTTTCATCAAACTATTTTACTAAAGTAATCGAAATGTAATCAAAAAGTAATCGATGATTACATCTAAATTTTTGCTGTAATCGATTAAATTACGATTACATGTAATCGAAAATGTCTTCGATTACAGATTACTGTTGATTACTTGAAAAAATGTAATCAATTACAATCGATTACGATTACCCCATCCCTGTTGCTGTACTACTTTTGGGACAAATTATATCAAAATTATAGAAAACTTCATCGGCTCTAACTCAAAATATGGACAATTTTATATATAGGGCGTATTGAAATCTTTTGACAGCTTCCGAGGTGCTAATTTTTAACCTTTTTCAGCTGGACCAAACTCTACTTTTCTAAAAAAAAATTAGGGACCAAAATTTTTTTACACTGTAATTTCACCCCCTTTCTTGCAATTTGAGGCATTAAACATGGAGAAATAAATTTGGAAGGGGTATAAAAATTAATGGCCAGTAACCCACTGTTAACACTAGGGACTATATTCGTGAATAACGAAAATCAAGGGACGACAATTGCGGTCTCGGACCTTATGCATCTTTATTGACAACATATACCATGTATACAGTAAAAAAAAGAATATGAACTCGTGATACACACAGAAACGTAAAGAAAAGAAATGAGCAGTGCCTTTTCCTATCATAAAAAAGTGCCTTGCCCTCCACTGGCACCCTGCCCCTTTTGATTTCTAGCTCAGGGGTTTATCTGGGTATTTTGGGAAAAAGGACCCTGGCCAGTTTAGGGAATTTTTTAACGCGGTTTTCAATGAAATTGGGAAAAACAACCAATATACCAGATGTTAGTTTTAGTGTGATTAGTTCATAAAATTATTTTTTGTTGGTGAAAATAAAGTAAGGACTACACCTTCTTTGTTTTTTAAATATAACAACATGGCATTTCAGTTTATTTGAGTATCAAAATAATGAGTTCCAACTTCTTAAAGGATTGTTACATTTTTTTGATTTTGACATGAAAATTTGTGAAATAAAATATTTTAAGTTCTGTATAAAATATATCCTGTTTCTATTTTCTTTTTTATATATCTTTTAGTTTTCAATTTTAGTGTTGCTATGATAGCTGTCACATGTTTGGTTCTTTTCATTTTTTATTTACTGTATTTGATTGACAAACCCAGATTATATACTTGTCCGTTTCCGGATTTGACCTGGTTTTAGTTTATTCCCACACTTCCTGTTTATTTATTTATGGCAGCCATTGTTTGTCAATGTTGTTTTCATTCAATATGTTTCAACTTGGATTTACACATTACTTGTTGGCGATTTTTTTACATAAAGCTAGTGGTTGAATAAAATAAACATCTCTGTCATGAATAATAAAGATTAAAATGAATTTTGTGATCATTTGGGAATTTTGCTGCCAGAATTGGGAAAAATGTAGGGTTTTTGCCGTTGGGAATGGGTCCGAATACCGGACCCTGTGGAATGCTAGAAAAATCCATGTAGCTGGAGCACTGTATATTGATGTTGTATTCATTTAGATTTTTCCCAAGTAAGGTGAGTTGCCACTGTCATGACTGTTGGCAGGAGTATAATTAGGGATTGAAGTACATTTTGTATGAGCATAAAAGCATAAAAGATTTATTTAAAGTCAGTTATACATATAACAATACAACATAATTAAGCTCTGTAGAGCTTTTATCCGACATGTAAGCTGAGCTGTCGGATAAAAGCTGAAGTTCAAATTATGGCATTGTAGCCCACATCTTATATTTTTTACACAATTTATATAGTTCTATGAAAGAAAAGCAGAAGTTTTAGAAGCCCACTCCAAATTTTAGGGGCAAATGGGCCCCTGCTAATTTCAAACCTGGATATTTAACTGAATTTGATCCAAAGTTGCATATAAAGTGGGGTGAGTTGGTAAGGTAGTTCCCACTTGGATTTTCAAGGGTTTAGGGGGGGGCTATGATGAAAATGTTATCCTGCATTGTCGTTACTCTTTTTTTTTGGGGGGGGGGGGGGTCCTGGCTTTTAGATTTTTACTCAAAACTCGTCCTCGATATTTCACTTTCATCCAACCCCCAACCACCCTATTTTCTCCCATACAATTCAAATGGTAGATGAATGAGACTGAGCTCCCGTAAAAAGAGTGGAGCAATTTAAAAAACAGGCCGTGTTGTTAAAAAAAGTGGGGCGTTTGGCGTTTTACCAGTGGGGCGAACTGACTTGCTTCCGTTTTTGTCAATTTTTGACTGATTTTCGGGGTTAACATGCATGACGTGGATAAAGTGACTATATATTTTTTCATGAAAGTATAAAACTAGTCTAACATCGTCCTAAAAATGTGCATGATTATATTTACCTTTCATTGGACAAGTACAAAAAAGTTATCCGGATACACTTTTGTTGCGATGACTTTTTAAAATGTATGTTTCGTTCCCCGGTTTCTTCCAGTTAATCGGTAGTGTAACCCATTTTAGTATATCTGTTTACAATAGATTTTTGAACCATCTGTTTGAAAAACCAAAGTTCTTTGTATCAACTGTCTGACCATTTCAAACATCAGACGAGCGTCCTTTCGCGTCATATTATACAAAAACGACCACGGTGAAAAGATTTCCGGTTTTCCGTATTCGAGGATCCAAGCTTTCGTACATTTACGTATAATATCATATCATTTATGTAAGAGTTAACTTAGTCTGGAATCGAGAATGGGGAATTAAATAAGGACAAAAAAACAAAAAAAAACAAAGTTAGTTAAAAAGCAAAAATATAGAATAAAGGATCATTATTCTCAGAGCATATATATATATAGTGTCTCTGGAAGAATCATGAGAATAAAGAAAAACTAAATAAAGGATATTCAATCAATTATCTATTATTTATAACTCATTCACATTTTGTTCCATTCATAATTAAATAATTGTGCTGAGGGGGGCATGATGGTGAAGTTTGGAAAATTGACAAACGAGAATTACTCTAAATCAGAGAATAATTAAATGTAACTGTTAGACAGTTAGAGTGTAATAAATAAAATATCATGTACATATATTTTACAAAATGAGGTCACAGAAAACACAGATTTTTCTTATTACTAATAAGAGTCTGCAATTTGAGTATAACTGTCAGTGGCGGTTCCAGAGGGTGGGTGCAAAAAGGGGGGGGGGGGGGGCGTAGAGGGGCATACGCCCCTTTGCTTGGACATTTTTTTTTGTAAACTGATTAATCAGACAAGACTTCAAGACAAGACTTCGAGAACTTTGCCATTTCCCGTGTATTTTTTTTCATGCGACAATTCTTTACCTTAAATGATGTTTTTTGTTGGTATTTACTGATTATGTTAAAGTCGTGTGATTCGCTATAGTGGAGTTGACCAGTTCGCCGTAAAAACGTCACTCAGTCATTTTGAAATTCAAATTACAGTAACACATGGATACACTGAGGATGACAATCATGACATCTTCAAAGCGACACAGGATTGAGTAAGAATGTATTGACTTCTATTTCACAATTCCACGAGACAGAAACGGTTATACTCTATTACACTTTCATAAAAAAAAAAGCAATATTATTTACCTACGAAAACATGTGTTACCCAAAACGCCTCGGCCTATTTTAACTAGAAATAACATAGCTGAATGATGATCCTCAGTCAACATAAGCTCTAGATACGAACCATTTGTTTGAGAAGGCAGTCTGAGATATTTGAAAGAAAAAATCTGACTCTGGTTTTTGCCTTTTAAAAACAAAAATTATGGCCGTATCTGGATTGAAAACAATAATCTTGTCCACTTTTTTGCTTTAAGAAACGAAAATTTCAAACAGAATCATTTAGCATTAAATAAACATGAATAAAAAAACCGGGCATATTTTTTGGGGGCGGGGTTTTGCATGTGTGACTGGAATGTCAACTTGTTTCGCCGAACTGATATATTAAATACCTTTTTTCAAGACCATACTGCAAGCAGCTGCTCAGTGGCCGGGTTGTGGCCTTTATGTCTCCATTTGTCGATCGTCATTCATAAACTCTTTGTCATTTTAGACTTATTCGTAGCCTTTGGTTAATTTGGAACCCCTCACTTCCCTTAATTTTGTTGGTTGAAACATTTGGATAAAAATTGCTTGTTTGTCTTTCTTAAATCGTGTCGGTCTTGTTGTAAATTTCATCGAAAAGCCCGGCGTATATCTGGTTTACAACAAGAAATCTGTGAGGTTATTCTAACTTAACATACAACAAACGAGAGTTTTCCATGTCTATTTTTTACTGACAATTCCCACATGTAATTATATATCAGTACATAGCTTTGGTTCCATACTATCATTTTATGAAAGACAATTAAAAGGGAGAATACAGCATAAAAATTTAAAATGTCCTACCCTTACACTTTACACCAACTTTAACATATAGTGTACATGCCCAAATAGGGAACCATTAAAAATATGCATTTTACACTTATTTTATGTTTTTTAGCCCCAAAAAGTCCCATTTTTCTTCAAGAAATCTTTAAAAAAACTTCGCTCCACCCCCCCTTTCTAAAATTCTGGATCCGCCCCTGCCTGTGACCGTGTCCAACAGTTGTCAGTGAATTAGAAATTTTACTATAAATCTGACACAAGTTCAGTTAAGAATCTGTGACAATTTGGATTTTCCTTGTAATATTCTTAGGAAATGTCCTATAAATATAAAAAAAGAAGATGTGGTATGATTGCTTATGAGACAACTATCCACAAGAGACCAAAATGACACAGAAATTAACAACTATAGGTCACCGTACGGCTTTCAACAATGAGCAAAGCCCATACTGCATAGACAGCTAGAAGTTTCAAATTCCTACTGCCTCATTCGCCTCCTTCATTTAAAATTACATCATTGGCGGATCCAAAAGGGGGGAGGGGGCTAAATGTTGGACTTGATCTGTTTGTCCAAGGTTAAACAATATATTTTGTTTTATAATTCTCAACTCATGAACTATGCAAACATTTTTAACACTATCTTCTGATTATATTCAACAAAAAGCTCACCAGTTCTTATCTTCACATGTTTGTCAAAATGACCAATCAAATCAAAATTTTACTTACTAAATTTGCCGTGAAATATTCTAAAACATAAGTTGCCAAATATTGAAGTTCCTAACTGTTTATAATTCACAGTACCTGAATTCACTCATGTATCCCCCCCCTTTTTTTGAGAAAAAAATTGATTGATCATATAAGGAATCACTGAAGTATTACTGGAGTGGCCCCCTCTTAGGCAGCCAATGGGCCCCCACGTATGAAAATTTCTAGATCAGCCACTGCTTATGAAAATTGCTGGATCCGTCACTGGCACAATTTTAGTTTTATGTCATCGTAAGTCCAACGGGTTACTGTTGTTTTTATCCTTTATTCTTTTGACTTTTCTCAATTTATTGGATTTATGGCTGTAATTAACTACTACTTTAATTGGTATCCAGTATCGTACGGAACGAAGTATGTAGACTAAGTGTTTGTCGTGATTTAAACACGATAGTAGTGTTTCTTTCCCCTAAACATTATGAGCCGCATTGAACAGGATAGATAACCTCAGACCTCAAACAGTTACATTTTCAAGTACTTTCTATATGCTCATGTGTATTTTCTTGTTAGCATAGTTTTGTACTTGAACAGATAATCAGAATGATCAACAATCATGTATTGGTATGGCGCGGAATCAGGGTCATAAATATCGATTTTAGTATATCCTAAAATGATTTCAGTATATACTAAATTACATTTTAGCATACCCTAAATTGATTTTAGGATATCCTAAAATGATTTTAGTATATGCTAAAATGCTAAAATCATTTTAGGGTATCCTAAAGTCAATTCAGTATATACTAAAATGATTTTAGTATATACTAAAATCATTTTAGGATACCCTAAAATCAATTTAGCATATACTGAAATATTCAGCATATACAGAAATATTGGCGCGGAATCAAGGTCATAAATAACGATTTTAGTATACACTTAATTGACTTTAGTACGCATATCCTTAATTCAATTTGTTAATAGTTTTGTTCACCAATGAAAAGATCGGCGCTTTCTGGACGAGTTGGAAAGACAGTTACTGCGGACCTTGCTGAGATGTGGCAAATGTCCTCTCACTTGATTTCAAACCTTTAAATAGACTTATTCGGAAAGGATATAGTTACGATACTGTTGACAGGTCATTAAGGATTACGATGATATTTTGGTATTAATATTGATTCACTCATGTTGTCTTTGCATCGGAAATAAACACAATTATTCTATTAACAGTTGTTGGCATGATACGGGTTATGTTCTTCTCATTTATTTTATGATGGTATGATTCTAAACCCTAACGGGAGGGATTTTACTTGATTTTCATATGATGAAGACATAATCTTTCAATCAGTTTAATTGAGGTCTGCAGCTGGCTGGCTGTTAATTTATGTATCACATGTTGTCATTTTGCTTGGTTTCTTTTGTTGCCTATTCTGATATCTGACTCGGACTTCTTTTAAACTGAGTTTTACTGTGCGTATTGCTATGTGTTTCTTTATTCTACATTTGCTAGAGGTATATTGGGAGGGTTGAGATCTCACAAAACATGTTAAACCCCGACGCATTTTCAGTTACGCCTGTCTCAAGTCAGGAGCATCTGGCCTTTGTTAGTCTTGTATGTTTGTTTTAATTTTAGCTCATTTATATGTTTTGGAGTTTAGTGTGACATCCATTTTTACTGAACTAGAACACAATTTATTTAGAGGCTAGCTGAGGACTACCTCCGGGTGCGGGATTTTCTCGCTGTGTTGAAGACCCATTGGTTGCCTTCGGCTGTTGTCTGCTTTTGGTCGGGTTGTTGTCTCTTTGACATATTACCCATTTCCATTCTCAATCTTATCTAATATCTCGTGGGGCGGATGCAGGATTTTCAAAGGCGATACAATGAAATTACTTTCTAAACTAGAAACATCAAAAGCACTGGACTTGATGAAGTTGGTCCGTTTTTCATTAAACTGTCATCGAAAGCTTTAGCCCCAAGTATAACGTATTTAATAAACTTAAGTATACCAGAGGGTGTTTATCCAGAAAATCTTAAATTAGCTAAAGTAACTCCAATATTTAAATATGGTGATAAACATATGCCAGAAAACTACAGACCTATATCAATACTTCGTATACATTATTAAAAATATTTGAAAAACATGTCGCAAAACATTTTTATCTATATCTGTCAAAATATAAAGTATTACATGAGGCACAATCTGGATTTCGATCTAACCACTCATGTCAGACAGCCCTTACCAAATTAATTGACACCTGGCTCAAATGTATTGATAATGGTAATGTTGTAGGAACAGTCTTTCTAGATTTAAAAAAGGCATTTGATCTCGTTAATCACACCATTCTCTACCATAAATTACATTTATACAAAGTCTCTTATCATTCAATAAAATGGTTCGAGTCGTACCTGTCTAATAGAAAACAAAAAGTGTGCTCTGGTAATACAACCTCAGAATCTAAATGTATCAAAAATGGGGTTCCCCAAGGGTCCATCTTAGGTCCCCTTTTGTTTGTCTTATTCATAAATGACATGACTTTAGAAGCCACTCATACAGCCATTGATATGTATGCTGATGATACAACACTTCATACATATGGTACAAATAAGGAAGAGATAGAAAGGAAACTAAATTACGATGCCAACACCATAAATAATTGGTGTCTGAACAATAGGATGGTTATAAATCCCTTAAAAACTACTTCTATGTTGATTGGAACAAATAAGAAACTTTGCTAGGAAATGATATGAATATATGTATACAAGATAGCCCAAACACCCGTTGAAATACAGAAACTTTTGGGTGTATATATTGACAAAAATTTGGACTGGAAATTTCAAATTGACTTTGTATGTAAAAACTTAAGTTCTCGTATCGCACTGCTATCTAGAATTAAGAAATTTTTGGATATAAGTAGTAGAAAGCTATTTTATAATGCTTATATTCTGCCCATATTTGATTGTTGTTGCTCAATATGGGGAAATTGCTATGAGGATGGATATAAAAAAATTCTTAAAATGCAGAAAAGAGCTGCAAGGATTATACTTGATGCACCAATACTAACACCTAGTATAAATTTATTAAAAGAGCTAAAGTGGTTGAATTTCAAATCTCGAATTTCATATAAACTTATTCTTGTTCATAAAATTCTAAACGATAAAGCACCTGATTACTTAAAGGAACTCTGTTGTCCAATTGTTAACCTACATAGTAGAAATCTAAGGTCATCTGCAAATAATAATTTAGCTGTTGTACGACCGAACACAAATTCAATGAAGAAATCTTTTGCATATAGCTCATCTATACTTTGGAATAAACTACCAAATGAAATAAAATGTTGTGAAAACCTGGACACTTTTAAACAAAAATGTGTTGATTTCTTGTCTATAAATAATTTATAACAACTTACTCAAATATTCTAATGATTTGAATGTTATGTATATATATATCAATGAATTTATTTTTCTCTTGTTCTACAGACAGTTTATAGTTAGTATGAATAGTGCATTTACATAATATGTAAGAAACTGTAAGCTTTGTAATATTTGTACTGTTTGTTCTTTGTGAGGGCCTCAAGGTAGATTAGCGAAAGCTAATTGAGTCACCCTCTGTAAATAAAGTCATTACTTACTTACTTACTTACTATATGGGTTTATTAGGAAGTTGGAAATCAATCAGACTTCGTTTTGATGGGACATGTCTTCAGAATGAATAAAGATGAACAATATGGGGAGGGGGGAGTTAAAGATTGAAAAGTTAAACGTTTTTTGTTTGTTTTGTTTACTAAATGCACAATAAATTTATGTATATCTCTTCTCGGTTAATCTTCCTCTTGGCAAATTCATTTAACGATTTAAAAGTACACCAAACGGAACTAAAACTGTAGGAGATGTGTGTTATACGTCAATAAGACAGCAATCAAACGACAAAAAAAAACCACCTAATAGATATAGGAAGATGTGGTAAAATTGAGTGCCCATGAGACAACTCTTCATCCAAGTCATAATTATAAAAGTAAAGCATTATAGGTGAAGGTACGGTCTTCAATACTGAGCCTTGGCTCATACCGAACAGCAAGCTATAAAGGGACCCCAAAAAAGTTACTAGTGTAAAACCATTCAAACGGGAAAACCAACGGTCTAATCTATATGACGCCCGACAAGCAAAAACGACCCTTATGGCAAAAATTATGAATTATCAGATTTTTTATTAAATAAACAGAAAATACTAATATCAACTTCATGTAAAAAAATTGAAAACGATAGGTGAAAAACTAGTTGAGAAATTTCAACAATTTTACACATGAAAATATGTTCTAACATTCTAAAATTCAACATAACGTTGGAATCATACACTTTGACGTCGATTTAAGTTTGCTGCAATTTACTAGTTTACTCTTCTCCTGATGCTTGACAAAATGGAGCCTGATATTCTTTTCTAGCGCCGAATTTTTGAAAATAGATGTTCCTACCTAACACGTGCAAGTCCGGCTGTAGGAATAAGTACAGGACGAGCCAACAGATCAAACTATCATAGAGGAAGATGAAGAGTATATATTTCTTTTAAAACTTGTACTTTTTTTTTGGCATAATTAATTCCTGATTTATCATGAGGAACGATGAAATAATGGTACTTTCTGATACCATTATAATAGGTTTAAAATAAACATAAAATTGGTTTCTAATCTCTCCATTGCTAAGTAGTTTCATCGTTCTTTTGCTTACCATGCTAAACGACTTATCTTATTGATGATAAGTTTCGAAAGAATTCTGCTACATGAAATACAGTAACACTGTTTGATCGTCAGTAATTTTTCTATCTTGACAAATTCTACCAAACGCTTAGTGTGACCAAAGAACTAGGCATATTTTTCGAATATCGTCCAGTTAACACTCACAAAGCAAGATAGTCAGCCACGGTCGTATATCGAATTTTTTTCTCCTACAATAACAGAACAATAAATACTTTTATTTGTTGGATTTTAAATATAAGAATTTCTTTTTATTTTGGTATCGATTTCATTTATTTTTCATGTTTAACTTATCTTAAATATAATTAAAAAAAATCACTGAATTGTAAACTCCTGATTCTTCCAGGGCACCATATGTTTTCATGGGGTTCGTGTTGCTCAATTTTCAAAATTTCAAGATGAAATACAGATTGAAGGAGGTCAGTGGTTTGAACATTTTATCTAAAAGAGTGGAATATATTTTGTGAATAGGGCGTTTAATACTGGTATTAATTTACAGCCGATTCCATTGAGTGTGAAGGCAAAGGTAATATCTGTGGTTAGCTTGCTTGCTAGCTGAACCATGAAGTCATTATTAGGTCAGGTAAACTACCCTCCTTTTAAAGTAGACTCATCCGAAAGATAACCAATCTATCTGTCTGTAAGACTAAGCTACTTCGAAAGGAGGGTAGTATACCCTAGCTAACCAAAGATATTACCTTTCCCTACACACTCAATGGAATCGGCTGTAATTAATTTAATTGTTTCATAATTTTCATATCGGGGTCTTTTATAGCTGACGATACGGTATGTTTTGTCTCATTGTTGAAGGCCTATACATGCTTTACTTCATCGACTTCATTTTAACTTTTGTGAATGTTATCTCACAAGCAATCATCTTCTTATTTTCAAATTGGTAAGAATTTATTAATAAAAGCCACCAATTAACAGAAATAAAAGGGAAAATAGCGTACCAAGATTACTATCACAATACATTCAGCCTCATTCAGACTATAACACTCAATAGTATGACCACACATAGAAATGATTGCGTTTGGACCTTTTGTATCGGCACAATCTTTTAAATAATTAATTAATCTTCATCAACCAAATATTTTTATTATTTCCGTTTTACTTCCATACATACACAAAGAACTTTAAACTTTCTACCCTAACGCTAGGTTCACACTGCCGATCAGATCAACTCGATGAACCCGATTGTCCAAATTTCCACTACCAAGCTCAACCAAATTCTTGATCGGGCCTGTTTACGACTTCTACACGACCGCCATCCGACTGTACACGACCTTCACTCGACAATTCACGACCCCATCAGGACTCCATCCCGACAACAAAATGAATACTTATTCGATAATTCCGATCAATTCACGATCTTTACTCGACTAGCTAGACCAAATCAACTTTTTCACGATCTCAGTCTGATCTCGACCAGACCAGATCGACCTGATCGTATATGGGTCGTAGGGATAATCGGGAATTGGTCGGGTATGCACAATTTTAGTATAAAAACGTCCGAAACTTTTATTCCCCGCCGCTTCGGAGTGGGTATTACGTGTTACCCTTGTCCGTCCGTACGTATGTGCGTACGTTCCAACAATATAAGTTTCCGTTCTCTCAATTTTATTTTGCCTCAACCAAATTTTATGAAACGCCATATACACAATGCTTATTACCATAAAACACAGTTCAAATGCGAATTAGGGTGAACGTTCTTGAGTAATGACCCTTTATAATGTTATATTTCTAGCTGGGATATTATCAGTGTCCAATGGACATATTTTCCATATATTTGGTTATATTCAGTAGAAGGTCCGAGTAAAATCATACATTTGAAATATCTATATAGAAATAAAGCAATAGGATTTGTGGGCAAGGTGGTAAGAGCTCAGAGAGACAGGTTGAAAGCGGTAACGGAGCTTGGAGAGTGAAAAGAAGACGAACAAGAAGGTATAAACAGCAACGGGCACCGAGAAATCTAGGTGAGGCAGTGGCTGACACGCCGATCACATGTGGGCAGTATGAGAGACTTGCACTTACTTAACAAAGAGGAACCCAATGCTTATAAAAACTTCCTCATAGTGGACACTGATATGTAATGGTAGTTGTATTGTTCTTTTTTGGAAATGACACCACAAAATGAGATTTGTCACTGGATTAGTACTTTATGTTATATAGCAATATACATAAACTTTACCATCCCCTTTTCCTTGCTTTCTAACAAATAAAGCATACTGTTTGTGTAATACATGAGCATAAGTATGTAATCAGTATTTTTCATAGGACATCGCTCCTCTATGCATATTTAATTTTATTGACAGTTTTTCAACTTAATCAGATGAATGTATGAAGATAGTGATGATAAAGCCTTTTTTTTTAAAGAGTTATGTTCTTGCTTTCCATAACTCAAAATATTGTCCAAAATTACCCAAATTCAGATATTACCCTCCTTTCTTTCATTATAAATCATAGCTGTTATTTTATGAAAGAAAGGAAGATAATACCTAAATTTGAGTAATTTTAAATTTGAGTAATTTTAAACAATATTTTGAGTTATGAAAAGCAAGAACACGTTTAGATGATTGATTTAATGTTAAAGTTAGAAAGAAATGCATCGTTTGAACTAACAAAACGACAATTGACAAACAGTAGACGTATTAGCAGCGAGTGTATAGTTTGTCAAAGTTTATGCAAACTTTGCAAAAGTATGTTAGAAACAAATGATCAAAACGTGTGTACGCTGAACTGTTTATATCGCTAGTGTAAGAACGAAATTCGCTGCAAATAAAAAAAAATATTTGTATTTCGTCTCCTTTTTGTTTGAAATTACGTAAAAAAGTTCGAATGAACAAAAAAATTGACAGTAATAATGTGACCTATAGTTGTTATTAATCATTTCTATGTCATTTGGTGTTCTGTGAAGAGCTGTCTCGTTGACAATTGTAATTCATCTTTATGCTATAGTGCAAACATTTCTAGACAAACGAAAAATACGGACAGACAAAACAGAAAATAGCCCATAAAACAGGTAAATATAATCTTGATCGATGTTTTTATAAACCAACTTCGAAAGATAACTTAGTCGTCAGCAGTCTGATAGTGAATGCTATTGCACAATAACTTTCATATTTGAAAAATCCGCCGGTTGCCAAAATTGCAGGATATTCTTCCCTTCCGGAACACCTGAGTTCATACCAGGTTTTTGTTGGGTTATATGTTTCTAAATTTTTAGTTTTCTATGTTATGTGGACTGCTGTTTGTCTTCTCGTCGGTTTTCGTTTTTTGCTATGGCTGTGTCGCTTTGTTTTCGACCTTTGATTTGATTGTTCCTTCGGTGTCTTTTGCCTCTCTTTGAAAATGTTACCTCTTCTTGCAAAAGTAAAGACACTTACTGTACATAGAGGGATTTTTGTACAGTTACATATGATGTTGCCAATATATTTTTGCGGAGGCAAAGTTATGAGAGTTAATTAGATCTGCACACACTTTTAGAGAATCGTGTAACAGTCATGTGTTCTCGTGTATGGGCGAAGAGTGGTCGAATGTGCCGCGAAGGGATCGGGTATTGGTCTAGTTGGTCTGGGATAAAATAAATATAGAAGTCGCAGTGATGTGGAAGCGATCGGACATTGGTAGAGTTAATCTGGAAATGATCGGACATAAGTCGAGCAAAGGTTGAAATGATCGAGTACTGATCGGTAAAATTTTTGTATTCCGACCAAACTTGATCTCTACACGATCCTTTCCCGATCAACTCGACCGCTACTCGACGAATTCTCGAGTGACTTGCTTCTCGGTCCTTACTCGATTGTTTTTGACATGTCAAAAACTCTCGGGTAGAAAGTCAGATCAATTACGAGTAAGGTAGACTATCCCGAACATCATTGTCGATTGTGTCAGACCAGTCTCCCGATCAAGTAATTTGTCTTGCTCGGGCTTGATCGAGTTGATCTGATCGGCAGTGTGGACCTAGCTTAAAGATTATACAATTGTGAAACTTGATCGGTATGATGCTACTAACTTATAATTTTGATCAAATTCAAGTGTAAAGCAAACATTTAAAAAAATCTAAATTGATTATAATATCTGATTTTTTTTCGGGCGTTTTGACATTCATTGATTGTAAATTAAAGCTCTCGTTCTCTCCTGGCAGCTTCAATATGCAATTTTGGAAACTTTATTTTTTTTCTCTCTTATGTTTGAGCTTATTGTAACGAATTCTCGTAAATTGTTGTTACAACTACGACCTGGGACTATTATACTACATGTAGTATAAGAGTCCCAGCTACGACACACATCATAATGTATAGATGCAAATATTATGTACGGACATCAAACCGACCAGACATTTGTCCATTCTGTTAAGTGGACACATAAAGTTGATAAAGGCTCCGTGTTGAAGGTCGTACTTTGATCTATAAGGTTTCCTTTTTTAAATTGTGACTTGGGTGGAGAGTTGTTTCATTGGCACTCATACCACATCTTCTTATATATATACATCCAGTTCCATTTGTCTGAAATGCTGGTGCATATGTGTCCAAACCCGACTGTTTTCATTAACAAGAAGATAACACAATCTGAGGTCCAGAGTCATGTCTGTTAGGAGGGATTGTTTGTGGTAGTAAACCATGCAGACTAGCATTTTTTTTTTTAATACTGTACCATGTTTGAAATCCCCTCAAATGAAAAGGTATTATTCGGAGGTCTATTAAATTTTTTATATTTTCTTGGTATTTTTATTACTGTTGATGTGTTTAATCAAATATTTTAAACAGGACTCTCCAATACTATAGGTCGGTGTATTGCACGCATTACCATTACATTTGTGCCATTTTTTACCCTATAGGTAACAGAAATACATCTCGACAAACTTATTTGTCGTCAAAAGTATATGTAAAATTTTGTTCGCTTTCGCTCTCCGTATCTAGAACGGGATTTATCTACGCCTTTTTAATTTAATTTACCCAATAAATACATATCTTTGCCTTGTTTGGATAGTTCACGCTTAGAGAGTATGTGCCTTATTATTTCATCCTGTTCAAATTGGTTGATATGTAAAAAAAAACACGACAATCTCTAGTTATTTTGACCACATTCAAACGATAAAGTTATTTATACATTATTATCTTCAATATAAAGTATGACATTTTAAGATTAATTTTTTTTATAAAGAACAACAAGATTATTTAATGTGATCTAATTGTATGTTTTTTCAGTATGTGCTGCCTCAATTAGTCCTTGGCACATGTTTAAAGATTAGTGTATTATATCCAGCATTATAATCTTGAAAATTAACGCAACATTGCAAAATTGCATTTGTTTCTGTTTCTGATTTTACATGGCGTTAAAAAATACCATTGAACGTTATATTTGACAACATTGTAACAGTGATTAACCAGCTTAAACAACCTCGTGTATACATGCATCCAAAATTGTTAATCATTTTTCGTAAAGCGTAGCAAAATAAAAGACGAAAACTTTCAGACAGACTTTCTTCTCTGTCGTACTTGATTTCTTTTAAGCAAATGCTCTCGTGTGATTAACCATGTAAGATTTTCTGCATTTGGCAAGCATAATATTGCACCAAATATATACATTATTTTCTTGGGTTCTTCATGCAATAACTTGCCGTACCAGAAGTATAAAAGAAATCTAGCTGCGGAAAATAACTTTTAGCGATTTCTAGATTTTTATTTTTATTTTATACAACATTGTTATTGTTTATATATAGTGAAGAAGGTTAATTCATGTATAGTATTGCATTATTACATATCTATGTCATAATGAGACTTAGTGATGTGTAGGAATTTTTTTTCCAGATTTCAGAGACCTTTAGAACCAATTTAACGATTTACACGTAGTTTAGACACCTGTCTATTGTTGAACACTATATGTTGCTCTCTAAATATGCTTATGTAGTTCATAAGTGTTTCTCGATTTGTATATAGATTAGACCGTTGGTTTTCCTGTTTGAATGGTTTTACACTAGTAACTTTTTGGGGGGCCCTTTATAGCTTGCTGTTCAGTGTGAGCCAAGGCTCTGTGTTGAAGGCCGTGCCTTGACCTATAATGATTTACTTTTATAATTATGACTTGGATGGAGAATTGTCTCATGGGCACTCATACCACATCTTCCGATATCTATTAGGTGTTTTTTTGTCGTTTGATTGCTGTCTGATTGACGTATAACACACATTTTCTACAGTTTTAGTTCCGTTTGATGTACTTTTAAATCGTTAGATGAATTTGCCAAGAGGAAGATTAACCGAGAAGAGATGTACATAAATTTATTGTGCATTTAGTAAACAAAACAAACAAAAAACTTTTAACTTTTCAATCTTTAACTCCCCCCCCCCATAGTGTTCATCTTCATTCATTATGAAAACATGTCTCATCTAAACGAAGTCTGATTGATTTCCAACTTATTAATAAACCCATATGACTCTGAAAATCCTGCATCCGCCCCACGAGATATTAGATAAGATTAAAAATGGAAATGGGGAATATGTCAAAGAGACAACAACCCGACCAAATAGCAGACAACATCCGAAGGCAACCAATGCGTCTTCAACGCAGCGAGAAAATCCCGCACCGGAGATAGTTCTCAGCTAGCCCCTAAATAAAATTGTGTTCTAGTTCAGTAAAAATGGATGTCACACTAAACTCAAAAACATATAAATGAACTAAAATAAAAAAAAACATACAAGACTAACACAGGCCAGATGCTCCTGACTTGAGACAGGCGCAACTGAAAATGCGGCGGGGTTAAACATGTTTTGTGAGATCTCAACCCTCCCCATATACCTCTAGCAAATGAAGAATAAAGAAATACATAGCAATACGCACAGTAAAACTCAGTTTAAAAGAAGTCCGAGTCAGATATCAGAATAGGCAACAAAAGAAACCAAGCAAAATGACAACATGTGATACATAAATTAACAAATGACTGACATGCCAGCTGCAGACCTCAATTAAAATGATTGAATGATTATGTCTTCATCATATGAAAATCAAGTAAAATCCCTCCCGTTAGGGGTTTAGAATCATACCATCATAAAATAAATGAGAAGAACATAACCCGTATCATGCCAACAACTGTTTATAGAATAATTGTGTTTATTTCCGATGCAAAGACAATATGAGTGAATCAATAGTATCGTAACTATATCCTGTCCTAATAAGTCTATTTAAAGGTTTGAAATCAAGTGAGAGGACATTTGCCACATCTCAGCAAGGTCCGCAGTGACTGTCTTTCCAACTCGTCCAGAAAGCGATCTTTTCATTGGTGAACAAAACTATTAGCAAATTGAATTAAGGATATACTAAAATCAATTAAGTGTATACTAAAATCGTTATTTATGACCTTGATTCCGCGCCAGTATTTCTGTATATGCTGAATATTTCAGTATATGCTAAATTGATTTTAGGGTATACTAAAATGATTTTTGTATATACTAAAATCATTTTAGTATATACTGAATTGACTTTAGGATACCCTAAAATGATTTTAGCATATACTAAAATCATTTTAGGATACCCTAAAAATCAATTTAGGGTATGCTAAAATGTAATTTAGTATATACTGAAATCATTTCAGGATATACTAAAATCGACATTTATGACCCTGATTCCGCGCCATACATTGGCAATGTTAATTGGTCACGTTTGTTTGACTGAACAACCAAACCAGGTAATTTTTAATTTTGATAGCCTCACATGTCATGCATGTACAATGTTAATGTATACATTCAGTCATTTTTATAACACAAGGGTTACAAATAAGAAAATCCTAAATAAGATATGCAAATCTATAATCAAGTGCCATAACTTACTGTATGAAGCACCTGTTTGTTCTGAGACTACTATAACACATATATATATGTGTGTGTAACTGTTATAGTATTCTCAAATTTGGTTTAAGAATTATAAGGATTAAAGACATTTTTCAAACTCACAAACATTACCAACGGACTTTATTCAGTTAGAGAGTTAATCGCCCTGGTTTATACATCACTAACCTCTAGAAAAAAATGTTAAATCCTAAAATCATTGAGATATTTAATACTGATAAAGCTATATTACTATATAAGTCCTTCAAATTAATCTAGGTATCTGAACTTTGAAATCAAAGATGTATACACACATATATATTTACAAATTCCACCCTTATAACTCTACAAGAGATAAATATAAAACTTTTTGTAGTTGCATCTAATCCACTATCAAGGGAGATAATTTATGCCAAATAAAAAGATTAGTAATAAAATCTTTTGATGATTATATGTGCCCCTTTATGGAAAATCTTCAGACAAAGGTGAACAGCTTTAAAGATTTATTTCTTCAAATAGAAAATGGAATAAATATTGGAATACATAAAATTCAGGTGAATTTGTATCTCATACTTGTATGTTACTAAAATTGAACTCGCGAAGAATGTTAAATTTCTCTAATGAATTCCATGTTTTAATTCAGTTAACATTAAATATAACTTTTTCACATGAACTTTGTCATGTTTGTTATTGTGAATTGTTCACATGAATTTCACTGAAATTAGATTGTTTTTAACATGTTTAAAGTAAATTAAGATTTTCAATGGAATACATGTCTTGCAAGGTATAAGATGTTAATAAACAATTTTAATTTTTTAATTTTTAATTTAATTTAATTTTTATGTGAATTTCACGTGAATAATCTATCGTAAAAATCATGTGAAAAATTTAATTTAACTTCATGTCACCAAAATTTGCCTGTGTAATTTACACATGTGTTACACATGCGTTTTACTATACATGTGTTACACATGCAAATATCGCACGTGTCACATGCGTTATCCAACACATGCGTGACACAGGTGTATTTCTAACACATGTGATTCACATGCGTGTGTTACGCATGTGAACGCATGTGTACAACACATGATTCCCATGCGTGGCAAGAAACATGTGTATTACGCATGTAACACATCTGTGACACATGCGTTTTTAGGCACATGCGTGACACATGTGTGGCATTTTTGCCCTAGTATTTTATTATTGGTAATTAAACTTATGTTTCATGAGGAAAATGTGGGAGAAAATATGTAATTTTGATCCATAATACCAAGAATAAAAAGAAATGTAGAAATTACATATTGTACTAAAGCAATTTTATGCAATATTTGCTAATATATCTATCCATGGTAAAAGTTTTGTCTATATATCAATTCAAAAATTAGAA